>NC_069415.1:3863750-3866250 GCF_026875155.1 Cherax quadricarinatus
TCCTCATAACTCTCAGGCAAATCCTTAAAACCCCTTGCATTAGAAGTTACGCTTTAGGTGTTCTCTTAATTCATGGACAGTCCATCTCGTTGTACGTATTCCTAAGCTACAAAAGCCTTATACATTCAGAAAAAAATAACTAGTTGCCTTTGTAAAACTGTGCTGAAGAATCAGACACCAGCTCTGACCTCATCTCTGAAGAATTTTATTGCCACCTTCCTCAGTGCGCACATCTCTCCTAGTTTTCATCACGTTTCTTGATCTAACATCTGCATTTGATGTCACAAATAGAGCTGTTGCCGGTATCCTACATGAAGTAACCAAAGGGAGTACCGGTGATAACCTACTCACGTAGATACTAGGTTATCTATCAAATTGATTATCCTCTGTTTTCTTCCAAGATCTTAAGGGATCTATCCAGTTCCATACAAGTATAAGGATTTTCCATGTTTATTACCTGCCTTCACGTAGTTTCCTTCTTCATAACGACACTCGACGAACCCTTGCCTGCCTTATTAGCTACAATGACGGGATTCTCAACTAGGCCAAAGAGAGATTGCCTCTCATTTTTACGTAGACTGGATCTATATTATGACTGTTTACCCTTAAGAAGCAAAATTAAATATATGTTCCCAGGTACATCACGAGGAATACTCAGTGTTACGCAGTTTAATATATGAATTCTCTTCCACATGCACACCCAAACTATCAAGGTCAAACTCAAACTATCAAGGTCAAACGAGACCTTGATAGTTTGAGACCACACCAAACGTAATTGTCTAGACCAGTGGTTCCCAAACTTTTTCAGCTTGTTACCCAATTTAACATGCCACATAAAGCATGTTACCCCTTTCACAAAATGTTGTTATTATTGAAATATATGGCTAAATTAAAACACTTGAGATATTTTCTTTTATTTATTGTATTTGAACATTGTGCATCTCTAATGACTATTACCAAAGATGTCAAGAACATCAGTGGGATGGATGGAGTTGCATACTTGAAGCTAGTTTAGGAATTCTTGGCTTCGTGGTTGAAAGTGCCAGCCTGGCATCGTTTGCAACATTCAAGCGAGTCCTCTTTTTTGTTTTCATACCCAGCACAGTTGAGAAGCCCTTCTCGCACAGATACGTTGTTGAGAATGATACCAACAACTTCAAGGCTCTCTTGGACAGAGTTGGCTACAAATTCACAGTAACAGTGGGTAAATACAAACTATATACTGCACAGGGCAGTACACATACATACCAGCTTATGTCTACCTCGGCTGATGCTCACAGATAAACTGACAGTGTGAAATAGAGGCAGCCTCAGGAAGTGAGTGACGCGTACTGGACAGGTCGATCTGGGCTACTGAGTGACTTTTGTCCTGAAGCATACTTGTCAAAATACTTTTGGGTTTCCACACACTTAGCTATATATTTCTTCTTTTCTAATACTGTATATTAGTTTTTGATGTTTATTGTTATTTGGTTTAACTTTATTACTTACTTATAATAGGTTTACTTTACAACTTTATATACTAAGACAAAGTTAACAATAATCCTCATACCGGGTACCGCATTGTTTTCTTGATTTTCAGAATTCATAACTTTTTTTCTGTCACCCCTCCATTACCCCCCAAAAATGGTTAAATTACCCCAGGGGGTAATTTACCCCCTGGGTAAATTTACCCCCTGGGAACCACTGGTCTAGACCATAAAGACCAAACCAGACCTAGTCATCAAGAACCGTGGTATCCCCAACAATGAAGCTTCCTTCATTATTCCTCTCTCCTCTCTCTCTTTCTGGCAGTTTCTACTTCCCTAGTAGTTCCACCATCCACCTCGGACGACTACGCATCAAGATTAGTACTTGTTTTCCAGGAACTCAATTCGCTTTCCGCAGGAATACAAATCCCCGCCCGCAGACACAATTCACCCTGCGTTCCCTCTCATTTCAAGGAAAGGGGTAGAGGGGAGGAAAGAGGAGGGGGAAGAAAGGTGGAGGGGGATTAATGGGGGAAGGGGGGATGGGTGTATTGATGTAAGGATCTCGATACAAAGAATTATAGCCACGTTTCTCTTCCCTGGATTAAATTTGATTTTTTCTTATTCCCAACTCGCTAAACTCTAGGGGTTTAGCGCTTACCCATTAATATTATAATAATCCCTATCGCTTCTTCCCTCTATCGTCTTTTCCTATTCTTTCTTCCTCTCCCCTCTATCCCCCATCCTCTTACTCTCGACCGAACTTCTTTGTTTACCTTCAACCTGTCTTTCCCCTCCTCTCTTATTAATCTTAAACAACACCTTCCTTCCCATGTATGCTGCTTCCTATCTTCTGTGTTACCCTCCATGGTTGCCCCTTCATCTTCCCCTCTCTCTCAGTCTCTCTCTCTTTCCCTCTTGAAGTTTTTACCCTCCTGAATCCTGTCTATTCCCTCTTTTACACCAGGCTATTTTTTTCAACAGTGTCGGGATCCCTCAGTAGCCTGAACCATTGTTCGTTGTGGAAGCTC
>NC_069415.1:3871250-3898750 GCF_026875155.1 Cherax quadricarinatus
TCCAAACTGCCAATACCCCAAACCCCTCCTTAAAGTGCAGGCATTGTATTTCCCCAAATTCCAGGACTCAAGTCCGACTATATGAAAATAACCCGGTTTCCCTGAATCCCTTCACTAAATATTACCCTGCTCACATTCAACAGATCGTCAGGTCCCAAGTACCATTCGTCTCCATTCACTCCTATCTAACACGCTCACGCACCTTGCTGGAAGTCCAAGCCCCTTGCCCACAAACTTTTCCTTACCCCCTCTCTCCAACCCTTTCGAGGACGACCCCTACCCCCGCCTTCCTTCCCCTATAGATTTATATGCTTTCCATGTCATTCTACTTTGATCCATTCTCTCTAAATGACCAAACCACCTCAACAACCCCTCTTCTGCCCTCTGACTAATACTTTTATTAACTCCACACCTTCTCCTAATTTCCACACTCCGAATTTTCTGCATAATATTTACACCACACATTGCCCTTAAACAGGACATCTCCACTGCCTCCAACCGTCTCCTCGCTGCTGCATTTACTACCCAAGCTTCACACCCATATAAGATGTTGGTACTACTATACTTTCATACATTCCCTTCTTTGCCTCCATAGATAACGTTTTTTGACTCCACATATACCTCAATGCACCACTCACCTTTTTTCCCTCATCAATTCTATGATTAACCTCATCCTTCATAAATCCATCCGCCGACACGTCAACTCCCAAGTATCTGAAAACATTCACTTCTTCCATACTCCTCCTCCCCAATTTGATATCCAATTTTTCTTTATCTAAATCATTTGACACCCTCATCACCTTACTCTTTTCTATGTTCACTTTCAACTTTCTACCTTTACACACATTCCCAAACTCATCCACTAACCTTTGCAATTTTTCTTTAGAATATATATAATATATATATATATATATATATATATATATATATATATATATATATATATATATATATATATATATATATAATATATATATATATATATATATATATATATATATATATATATATAATATATATATATAAAATCAAGCATGAGCAATTTCCCAGTGCTTGTCTTCTTTAATGGACGATTATCCTTAATATTTCCTAATAATACCGACCATCTAGATCACTCTGGATCATCTTCTCAATCCCATTTGAAGAGGGAGGGAAAAAATCCCGGCTATTCACTAGGCAATAAGTTCATGACTATCGATGCTCTTTTGTTTTGTGAGCGTCGGGAGGCGGCCATAGCGTCTATTGATGGCCTCTCAGATCCCTTATTGCCGTGCTATTTGTTTTTAGGGTTATACGCCGTTAATTTTATCGGATTCAATCACGGCGATGCTCACTTATTTTATGTGCCTCTACTTGTCATTCCTCCGATCTTATTGGTAGGACGAGTCCTTCGTGGCAGGGAAACTGGAACCTCATTTAGGAAAGCTTTCCTTGATAAGGATAGACGATTCTCGGAGGTAAAGAGCTGTATAACCCTTAAGGGTTTAACGTTCTTCCTTCTTAATGTAATAATAATATTAATAATAATCAATTTTAACACTTCTCGATGTATATAACCTAACCAGTTCTCATTCTGTCGTTGTTCGTGTTTGAATTCCAATTATATAAGTCAAAATGCAACATATTAACTATCTCCAATTACATTAAAAAATACTTTTTTATATAACATATATACTGTCAATGGAACGACAGACTAATAGTTGAAAACTGCACTCATGATGCAATAAACACGAATGTTACTTATGCCTGGATGAAGAAAAAACGGATGTCTCGTCAGTTCGTGTGTTGAAATCATTACCGATATAAGAAGTAAGAAGTTAATGAATCCCAAAGACGAGATATGACAACCCTGGTTGTAGGACTCACTTGCCATAGGATCAATTATTATTATTATAATCAAAAAGAAGCGCTAAGCCACAAGGGCTATACAGCGCTGCACCATAGGTTCAAGCCTCATCTGTTCCTGTTGCTATGGTTAAGTTTTATCTCTAGAGCCTAGACCACGTCTTATCAACTGTTATCTGTTATGTTTGTTGCATTTATATAAAATATTCTGGACATCCGATTCTCCTATATTGTTTAGTCATGGTGTTTCTTTTTTGTTCTAAAAGTTGTGGACGGTATAATCCATAGGTACCTAGAAATAAACCTGAAAATACTCTTCTTTAATTATTTCTCTACTTTTACCGTCTTACCGCCTTGATGCCTTTGCAACAGCACTCTGAGTATATACCTTGAAAAACAGAGGACAGCTTAGTGATAATTTCCTCAAGTCAGTTCCTGATAAGCCGGGATAAGGTGTGATAAATGGTTTTCAAAACCGTCTAGTTGAAGACTGAGACACTTATGCAGCATATGGGAATCTTTATTAAGGAAACGTTTCGCCACACAGTGGCTTCATCAGTCCAATACAAAGTAGAAATGGGTAAGGAGAGGAGGAGTTTGAGGTACTCAGTCCCTCAGTCTGGAATCGATGTGTTCAGTCCATCACTCTTGTAAAAAGTGCAGCATATGGCCGGAGGAGTTGCTTTTATACTGTAGTCAGGTGAGTCGAAGCAGGAGGCGGCGGGATGTGGTGTCTTGGCCTGACTGGTGAGGCCATCAACTAGGGAGCCTAGTCTGGGACCAGGCCGCGGGGGCGATGACCCCTTAGAATCAACTACAGGTAGACTGTAGATGGATACTGTATCACATTCGTTATCTTTTATGGCCCTCCTCTTCCCTGCACTGAGCATTCACTGCTCTCACAGTCTCCTCTAATAACACATTAAACAAACATAGCGACATTAACAGCCTTGCCTAATGGCCACTTTTACATCAAAATATTGCCCTCTTTTCCTGAGCACCCTAACTTGAGCCTCCCTCTCCTCATAAAAATTCTCTTTACCTTTCAACAAGTTACCACCTATTTCATATATCTGCAATACTTGCCACATCGTTTCTTAATTCGCAGTACTACTCGTGGGGACTCTTTCTTCGTCAGGGAAAATTTGATGCAAGTTTTAGTCGTGTGATCCGCTCAGTAGCCAAGGTGCATTAACGTAAATACGTATATTCATGTAAAATTAAGAATATAGATGTTAAATAACAAAAAAGGCACAATACCGTGACTGGAACGATACACAAATAACCCGCACATAGAAGAGAGGAGCTTACGACGGCGTTTCGGTCCGACTTGGACCATTTACAAAGTCACACAATGTGACTTTGTTAATGGTCCAAGTCGGACCGAAACGTCGTCGTAAGCTTCTCTCTTCTATGTGCGGGTTATTTGTGTAATATAGACGTTACAATGTTTGGGGGGTATGGCATGAGTTATCAGAGACTAAAGTGATAGGAATACTCAGGAGTCTTGAAACGATATTCCTGACTAAACGTCGGTCATGATACCAAACATTACATGAGTAAATCTTAATTTTTAAACGACTTTTTGTGTTAATGTGGGAGTTAAGGCTATGTTCAAGCACCAGTGAGTTTGCAGCACATCTTATAAACTCTCTTTGTAAACTTTGGTAACTCTCTTGTGAATGTAAGTCTGCCAACCAGCACTGCTAGGGGTGGGTAGGGGGTTAAGAGAACCCTGGACAGGTATAAATAAGTGCTAGAACAGAATTGTTTGTTGCCAAAACTGGACTGTAATAAGCCATATTTAATGTCTCATACCCAGTACTTTCTGAATACTAACGGTCCTGGTAATACGGCTAGTAGTATCCTGTGTTACTACACTAAAATTTCATGATGCCGAGAATCTAAAGCAAGAGGATCGTATAGAACTACGTATTATTACAGAACTATGGCTCATTTACACTGAATTTTCTTATGCAAACTTGTGCGCCACATACTGGTATAAGTATCAGTATCATTATTTATATTGTTCTCAGCCTCGTATATACAATGAAACATGCATCTCTCAGTGTAGTGCGATGTATCTCAGTGTATATACACTGAGTTTGATTTAAGCTCTATATTAGGGAATAAATTGTTCTTGACAGGAAATATGCAACTTCAATAACTCTCGTGCAGTGATAGACTTTAAGCCTAATAATCGAACGGAAATGTTATTCTAACCAGTTTGTGGTCGACTCTAGTTGATGTCTTTCTAACATAACCGAGTCTCCTACGACGTCTATACAAACTAAGCTTTCACAATACCATGAAATGTAATTTTTTTAACAAATGAAAGTGATTTAAAACAGTGCTGTCAGAGAGAGAGAGAAAGAAAGAGAGAGAGAGAGAGAGAGAGAGAGAGAGAGAGAGAGAGAGAGAGAGAGAGAGAGAGAGGAGAGAGAGAGAGAGAGAGAGAGATGAGTGAGTGAGTGAGTGAGTGAGTGATGAGTAGAGTGAGTGAGTGAGTGATGAGAGTGAGTGAGAGTGAGTGAGTGAGTGAGTGAGTGAGTGAGTGAGTGTGTGAGTGAGAAGAGAGAGAGAGAAGAGAGAGAGGAGAGAGAGAGAGAGAAGAGAGAGACAGAGAGAGGAGAAGAGGAAGAGAGAGAGAGAGTGAGAGAGTGAGTGTGAGAGAGTGAGAGTGAGTGTGAGTGTGTGTGTGTGGGGGGGAGGGGTGTATACATAGACATTCATCCAACAGCGTTAAAGCGCACGAGAATACACACACTTATACAGGAGAGGATCCACGAAGAGAGGATACTCACACACCCAGATTCAGAACATACACAACCCTTCCCCTCTTATACCATATACAGTCAAACATTAAGTGTAGATTTATGTACATCAAGGCTTTGCTTATAAGTCCAAATAAATTCAAAGCAACGGTTGTGTTGTGGTTCACTTTCTTGCATCTGACGTAGTTTTTACATTAGTCCTAAATAAATTCGTACTACCACATGTAGGTAGATTTTTAAAACAGTTAGTTGCATTTATCAAAAATTTTTCAATAAGTTTAGAAGTAAAGTAGCATCCTATTTCCCTCCGTATGTGAACGATACAATGTGAGAATTGCTACTGTATGTATGTGAAAGATGATTTTATTAACTCTTAACTTTCCCTTCGCCGCATTATTGGGCATTAAATCGCGTCTAACTGCCTGATTTTTACAGCCAGCCTGCAGTTTGATGGCCGGCTGGTTGGAGGTTGTTTGCTACTATTTTAGGGAGTGGTCCCCTAGTATACCTCAGTCTGTTATTGGTTTCCTTTTTCTCGTCTTCTTTAAGTATTTAGGAGAATTTCGACAATTTTTAGAGTATATATTTACATAGCCCTTGAGTAAAGTTTATTTTTTTAATTTACATTGCGCCCAACGTGTCAAAAATATAATAAACAAAAAGTGCATGATGAATGAGCTTAAGCAATAATCAGGTACTAAATGTCAAAAAGAAGAGACCAAAAAGGTAAATATTTATGGGTTACATTCTTACTCTACATTATACCATTCTCGTCCTTATGAAAACAAATTGTAGCGTCGTCTTCACCCTGTGGTACTACTGATGACCTCGTGTTACGTCGGGTCTTATCGGCCGATATCATGAGATGGTTGATCGTAAGAGTATCGTAAACGCTGCGTTACGACGCCAGTCCGACGCCGACCAATGGCGCGACACTTACGGCCGAGCGTAATTTGGGGTGAGCAATATGTGCGTATGTTCTTTGTATTGAAACTGCCACTAAAATTGTGTTCATTACACCTTCCGTCATTAAAACAGCGTTGCAGCAGGAGGAAATGGAAGTCTAGAGGGGGTTTATTGGTAACTACCGGTGATACTACGGTAGCCGACGCCCCAGGAGGCCTTGTACTGCTGACTTAATGAAGTGCGGGGAAGCGTATAGTACAGCTTGTATACGTCTGTCTGTCTTCTGTACGAGTCCTCCTGGGGTGCCGCAGGGCCTCCACCAACCCTCTGTAACATCTGCCATACATATGGGTTCATACACAGGAAAGGATTACAAGAAATGTCTAGAGCTTTGTGTGAAGCACCCAGGGTTCCGTAACGAGCGCGTAAGTGATCTTACGTGTCTCAAAACTTGGCATTTTATCAGTCAGGAATCAGTATTCTCGCCTGGCCTAATGACCAAGTATATCATATCCTCTGAAGGCGTTCATAACTGGGCTAAAGCGAACGAAAAAAACCGGCCGAAAATACGGCGAAGGTACAGGCTTCCCATTCGCAATGGAAATAAATCACCGTATGATAACCTCATAATATTTTTAATATTACCTGAGATCTGATGCCTTAATTATGATTATTAAAGAAAGGAACACATTCTGTGTGCAGTTTGTAGACGGTGGTGTCTACTAACACATGTAGACAGTTGTGTCTACTGTTACAAAAAACGCGATTTCTAATAAGCATAGAGATCTCCAGTGAATACTAGAAAGGACTGCCCTTCTAGCATTCAGCCTGTTACTGGGTTTTCGTAACAAGTAGTCAGTATCCTGGTCCAATTATCCATTAGAATTATTAGTGCTTAAGGATTACAAAATGGTAGGCTACTAACTAAGAAATTAAATTTTAAAAAGGTTTTATTAATAAACAAAATTGTCTAGGAGTTTTATTATCAAATTAAGAAAATAAATCTAATATAATAATAACTTCTCTCGTGTACAGCAAAACATCACATCTTATACTAAAGTAACCGTCTGTACATTAACATTTAATATACATACATTTTGTACATATATATATATATATATATATATATATATATATAAATATAATATATTATATATATATATATAAATATATAATATTAAATATATATATTATAATATATATATATATATATAAAATATATATAATATAAATATATAATAAAATATAATATATAATATAAATATAAAAATATAATATATATATATATTATAATATAAATATATATATATAATATATATATATATAAATTATATATATATATATATAAATAAAATTAATATATATATAATATATATATAATAAATAAAATAAAATATATATATATATAATTATATATATTATATATAATAAAATAATAATATATATAATATAATATATATAAATAATATAATATATATATAAAATATATAATATATATATATATATAATATATAAAATATATATAATATATAAAATATATAATATTATATATATATAATATATATAATAATAATATAATACAATATCATATATAATATATATATATATATATATAAATATATATATATCATAAAATATATAATATAATATTATATATAATATATATAAAATATAAATATATATAACTAATATACATATACATATATATATAATATATAATATAAAATATATAATATATATATAATATATATATATATAATATAATAAATAATACAAACATATAATATATATATAATATATTATAATATAATATATAATATATTAAAATACATAAATTATAATATATATTATATATATAAATATATAATATATATATACAAACACACACACTACACACACACAACACCATAACACTAAACATCAAACATACAAACAACACAACACAACTAACAACACATAAACACATACAACACACAACTAACACAAACAACTAACACCACACACACATACAAACAACAAACAACATACACAACACACAACAAAAAACACACACACACAAACTACACACACAAAACAACACACACACACACAACACAACACATCAACACACACAACACAACAAAACTACACACACACACACACACCACAACACACACACAACACACACACAAACACACAAACACACAAAAACACACAAAATACACATACAAAAAACAACACAAACAAAAACACACAAACACTAACAACAACACACACACACTACACACACTCAACACACACACACACACACAACAAAAACAACATCAACACACAAATATAATAAATATATATAAATACACACATTTAAACTCAATACACCTCCACACAACTCCAACCCAATAATTTCCTATCTAACCCAAACTAGACCCCATCCAGCCCATCAGCTAACCAGAACTGCACCTCAATAAAAACTCGCCACCGCAACAGAACCGCGAACAAAAAACGATAAGGCAAAATAACACATAACAGACACACCAGAATCACCACAAAATCACAAAACCCTATAGGAATCGCATCTAATTCACAAAAAAATCCCCGACTGTAAGTATCACAGTACCATACAAAATGTGAGGACAGACACAGAACATGATTTGCTCAGAGATCTATGCGACACCAACCTCAGTTACAAGTCGGAAACATCACAAGTCTAAACATTCTGGAACAAGTCTACAGACCAAAACAAAACGTACAGAGCCATCTTCCAACAAGGGCCAATAGGGAGAGTCCAGGCAAAAACGTCCCCACAAGAACACCAAGCCGACTGACTCTACCGGCGAGGTGTGAACACCCCCCCCCCTCGATCACGTGATAGCTCCGTGGACAGTTGCTGCCGAGCAACACCGAGAAGCCGGCAGAGTAACGAGCCACGAGCGATAATTACTGTAGTTAGACAATCAAGACTTGAACTATGAGCAAATAATAATATATGAATGTTACATCGTACCTAACAATATAACTAAGTCAAATAATAATATAAAGCAATATATTTACGATTTAGCTATTATCGCAAATATAAGCAATATAAAATTATATGAAAAGGTAATATACATTATATACATTGTGACCCATTCAGGGGTCGCAACATCTACCAACACATATTGACGGTGATGTCTACTAACACATGTAGACGGTGGTATCTACTAACACATGTAGACGGTGGTGTCTACTAACACATGTAAATGGTAGTGTCTACAAACACATATAGACGGATGTGTCTACTAACACATGAACCTCTACTAGTCTCTGGCGTTGCCACTGTGATGATGCCCCTGTGACGAGACACAGAAAAGTGAGCTCTGATAAGCCTCTCCGCATCTTTTCTGTGCTCTATATTGTAACTACATTTGGAACTATTCAACAGGAACCTTACCTAGGCAGCATGTTGCTACCCCGCCTCGTGCACTGACATTCATGGGTGACACACAGTGCCGTCATGCCTTCCACTTGTTACTAAAGTCTCCACCTTTTCTTCACAAGGAATAAATTGCAATAAACTCAGTTGTTGTTCTTCTGCACAGTAGCCCATCACACTAGGGTGGGCCACCACAGTTGCCCATAACATTAGGGTGGGCCACCACAGTAGCCCATCACACTAGGGTGGGCCACCACAGTTGCCCATAACATTAGGGTGGGCCACCACAGTAGCCCATAACACTAGGGTGGGCCATCACAGTTGCCCATAACATTAGGGTGGGCCGCCACAGTAGCCCATAACACTAGGGTGGGCCACAACGGTAGCCCATAGCACTAGGGTGGGCCACCACAATATAAAGATCGCTGGCTTAACCGTGCTGGACTAGGTAGCCTTAAGTGTGTTTAATGACAAGTAACAACAGAAGCGACCGCTGGTTTGACCGTCCTAGACAGAGTCGTTGGTGTCACTACTGTTGGCCGGGACTGTAGTGACCTCTGGCTAACCCGTGCCGAACTCAGCCGTCTGAGTGATTTTATTACATAGCTAATGTGCATGTAAATGTAACACTATTTATGAAAGTATCAACAATAAGCGGCTGTTCTTCTTTTACAGTATTTAATGATCGGAATCACTGGATTATCGGAGAGACTTGGTCTTCGATGTTAACAGTTTACTTCTTTGGTAGTAACGAAGTTAAAACACCCGACTGATGAGTTACAGTGTGCAACAGTTTGGTATCAATATAGATACCAAACTGTTGCACATGTCTCTTACTCATCAACTTGGTATTTAATACAATCTTCAACTAAACTCTGACCGTTATCTTTTGTTAGCGGACGCGAATGTTAGTGATTTTAGGGTGACCAGTAGTTTAAGTTACGTCAGTTTTACAACGGAAAGAACCTGGATTCTATTGATCAAAAACACTATATTTGACGGTTGGAAGCTGAGAATATTGCCTCCATAATGCCCCTGAGTTAACAGAGCCTAACCTTGGACATTATAACGTTTTACTACATGCTATTGAATAACTTTATAGTACAATTAAGTCTGACGTCTCCTACGATGCTTCTAAAAAATCATAATAAACGATTGTAACTTTTTCAGGGAATGGCGGGGGTCGAACCCAAATGGCTTTGAGGGACAAGAGCTAGGTTGGTTTATCACACGGGCTTCCTTCAAGAGGAAAAGGGGAGAGAGGAGGTTCTTGATACTAGTGAAGGCTCTTGACGAGATTTTTGCTTTTGGATCAAAACTAACTTAGAAACCTCACCTAACTTCCCTTAACGCATTTTTTAGTTAAATTTTGATATATAATTCATAAGTTAATTTAAATTTATATAATATCACTTAAAAATCACTGCTATATATATTTTTCACTTTGTCATCTTCTATCAAACCTAATTACATCCAACTCCTGTGGCTGTGTAAGGAAAATGACAATCGCATAAGGTGTTGTCGTTGAGGATTTAGACCTTCTCCTCCCCTCTCCCCCCCCCAAAAAAAAAATAAATAAATAAAAAGTTTAGCTGCCGTTTCAGTTAAGGGCGCATGCAGATAACACATGAACAGTGGTTATTAAATTTAATAACCACTGTTCATGTGTTATCTATTTTAGCCATCACATTATGGCGATAGAGGACACGATTAGCATAGCGCCGCAGGTTCCAATACCGTAAATTCCCTGAAGATGTCCATAATATTTATCTTGTCTTCCAGGCTCTCAAATATTATCTAAGACAACTTTTTGTTTACAACTTTGCACTAGTTTGTAAATTTTCTCAATATCCTGTCTGAATGTGTTTGCCTCTGTTCATCAATACATACACAGTATATATAAAATTGCAAAACAACGTATTAAGCATCACATCACTTAACATGGCACATATATACCCACATGGAGACAACAGAACAAGCAGTAACATGCATACTACATAATCTGTCTCAGCAGAAAGCGAGAAACATTAACAAAAATCCTCAATATTAATACTCCAGTTAGGTTTTGTTTAGACAAACCTGAACTTTCGTTTTTTTTAATCTATCCCTATTTATCGTTTGGTCGGGATACAAGATTCTTAAATGATGAGAATAAAATTTATATTTTAGCTCTATAAACAAGTGAAAAGCGTAGAGTCGTTGTCTGTTTAGTTGGTTAACTGGGTGTAAAACCTTTCGACTTCACGAGGGTCATCAAAGTTGCATGTAACCTAATCACCACCAGTCAAGGATACTTTAATTCCAAAAATAGGCCAGTTAGCATTAAGGTCAACTTTAAGTGTAAACACTGAGATTCAACGCTTTCCACATGCATATACACTGTATATAAGCATATATATAATGTATATACATGTATATAAACAAAAGTTGTTTTCTAATTTTGGAATTATGTTCTTATACTAAAAATAGAAAAAAAAGAAAATTATATTAAATTATTAACTTAGGCTTCGCTCGATCAGGTATATAGACACCGAGAGATCTATAGCTTTTTGTATATTAACAAAGTTTACTTTAATTCTTAACACAGGGATTCTTGATGATAGGCAATAAACCTAGCTACTCAAGTAACCCAGCTCAGGCCCCAAAAAAAAAATCATGAGTACCTTCGTAGTGCCTTTGAAGCTCCTTCTGTTCACATCTGAAAGACCCAAGCTCGATCCCGGTACGTGTCAAAACCTTGATCATGTTTATTTATACATGTTCAAGTTCACCTACCGGTACGTAGGTGCCGAAATGTTAGCAGACTCTTGTGGAACCTGGGGAAGAGGATCGAAGGACTCCAATGGGAATAAACTACACTGTGGCCCTCCATGTTCTCCTTCCTTTCCTTTCTGGCTGTAAAAAGGTACCTGAATGTTCGCCGACGGTGGTGAGGGGCCTCACCACCGTCGGCGAAGATTCAGGTACCTTTTTACAGCCAGGTGAACAGGGGTCACATGAACCATACCCCCGGCCGGGATTGAACCCGCGGTCATAGAGTCTCAAAACTCCAGCCCGTCGCGTTAGCCACTAGACCAGCTAGGGGTCACATGTATTACATGAGCGAGTATTGTATTCCATTATTATATTGATGGGTGTTAGGAGAATACACAACAGCCGATAATATTAAACAAAAAAATCTCACGTTACGTAGGTAATCAGTGGTTACTAATAGCTCAGTCAAACGAACCCGGGTTCGAGTCCCGGTCAGGAAGAAATGAATGGGCAAGTCTTATAACTGTTGCTCCCTGTTCACCTAGCGGTGAACAGGGAGTTAGTAGAGTGTTATGAATAGCATAATGAAAGGTAGGGGGGGGGGGTTACACCCGAGAGCCAAGCTGTCAAACGAACTAATGTATGTTAGGTAAAAAGAGCAAAAGTGCAACTGATGTGACATTTTACTGTCACAACGTATCTCTTTCCAGGAGTGAAACGGCTTGACAAAGCTCCTGGAGAGCGAAAAGTTGCCACAATAAAATTTCACATTAGTTGGACTTTAATGCGAGCAAATGTATAACAACAGATAGTGTAAACCTATCGACATGCGGAGAATCTGAAGTTAAAATGAATATTTAGAACCTATCGACCGCACTATGGAGGTAATTCACACACACTGTAATCTCCTCTATGTATCAAAGTAAATTCTCGGTTTAAGTGCAGTACAAGATGCACGCCATTCCGTGTGTATATCCCGTATGAATCAGCAGCTCATCTGTCATTAATATTTATGAAAACTGTTTATGCGCCCTATGAATATGTTATTAATAATATTCCTGTTCAGGTAATTAGGCATACAAACAATATCTCAGACGTCTCAGGCAATGTGATGTAGTCGAGATCACTGCCACTAAAACATTAACTCCTGATAAGCGTGAAGGTTTCCCTCGGCTGTATCTCAGACAGCTATTAGCGAGGTGGGTCGTAGCCTTAATGACCTTGCACAGGGATTAACAAAATCTGCCTCGAACCTACGAATGAGTTCGTGAGTGAGTTTGTTCTCTTGCTATTTTTCTTTCAGTTTAGGCTTTTATAATGACTGGTTCTTACACTGATATAACTGATTTAGAGTAAGGATCACCTGAACATTTCTCCTCCCTCCCATCCAAGGAATTAGTTACTTACAGTTAACCTGGTGAACGTGCTGTGATTGTATGAGTAAAGAGGTTACGATAACAACTGTGAAGATGAATGTTGTAGGAAAGAAGGCTAAGAGTAAGGCTGGGTAATTAACTGGTGATTCGGAACTAAGATGTATTACCTCAGTGAACAGCGCCTTCGGCTCAAAAGCGAGTTACCCGAGTTCAGTCTTGGGGGAGTGGAGACTCTTTGGGCAGTTTCCCTTACACCTGTTGCCCCCTGTTTCCTAAGCAGTGAATAGTTACGTGAGTGCTAGGCGACTGTTGTGAGTCGCATCCTGGGGCGGGTAGAATACCTTAGATAGGGCTGGGCTATAAGTTCGAAGGCATTTTTAAATACTGGTATGTGAGATATTTAACTCGATGTCGTATTTGACCCTCTTCCTGGAGCCATGGATCTCAAAGGCACCAACAGAAGAGGAGTTTTCTTTTAATTTTCGAAAAATATAAAAATAAAATAAAAGTTGCTTAGGAAGGCAGGGTGTTTGTAACTATCAAAATACACTGACACGGGATAAACAAGGCCATTAGGGAGACCATAAAGGGAATGTGAGGCAGAAATGTGTGCTTAAGGATCAGCAGATAAGGTTACGATCCTCATTACTTCATCAGCACTAATGAAGACGCCACTTTGCATATTATCTTTTTTTCCTCCCCAAGGCTCACCCCTTTCCCCTTCTTGATCTTCCAAGCTTGTCTTAAAACTTCGTAATGACCAGTTTTATTCCTGTCCTTCGTAAGTGCAATCCTTTTTCTTTCTACGTAGTTTCTTTATATTTGTATCTATGTATCCTTTCTTTTACGCTGTCCATCATTGTTTTGGACGGTTTCCTCCTCTTAACCAACTGTTTTGTTATATTCAATGAACACCAAGTTTTGCATTTTTCTTCAAGAGAAAGCAGTACTTTTACAAAATGTTTCACCTCCTTTCTCCCTCGAAAGTTACGCCGTTTGTGTATAAGTTCTCGAGGCCCATCGACTCGCTAACTCGCCATTAACTGGGCAATAAAAATGACAGTTCAGCAGCTTTCAACCAATTCATTAGCATGATGGTAAAAGTTGGTAGCTCTGGGCTCCTTGTTCGCCAACATTTTACAACGTGTACTGATGAATGCCAGCGAGGGTTAATTAGGATAATCTACAGTAGACTCGGTCTTTACTCTCAGTTATACGCGATTATACTTGGTTATATTCGTCTTCTGAATGTTCGCCAAATGCGTCAAGCCGCTCCAGCGAAACGCTTCAGACGGCGAGAAAAAGAATTTGCATAAATGTTTAGCAGGATCTTTTGCAGGGACAATAGGTTTTATGTTGGTATAGTTGAGGGGGACGATGGTTTATGTGTGTCGGGAGCTTGTGTTAATGCGCAGCCCTCTCTTGGGGACGCTCCCAACGTGATTTGACCAACTAGAAAATACATGGATCTAAACAAGGGAAGTTTTGTCTAGTAAGACTTGTTTCAATCGCTGCGCTATCCGTGAAAAGGACACCCCGTATCATATAACCTTAGCTTCACGTGCGTTAACGCACGCATGAGGCCTGGTAACTGTACTTCGAGGACTTGAAGAAGTAGAGCAACTGAAGGTCAGCTTCCTCAGAGTACCTAGAAGCTATGCTTCAACCTTCCCAAGAAGTCCATGAGCAGGAGATCGATATTTTCAGTACACTCAACAAGCTTAGTAGCTGTTGTTTAACACCCTCAAAAGTCCAAGGAAACTACATATTAAAACCATCAAGAGGTATAAGAGCTGTAGCTCAGTGCCTTCAAGAGGGCCAGGAGCTGGAACTGAACCCCTTGTCACTGCTAAGATATGAAAGGAAGACAATAAAACAAGGTTGGTGAAAGCCATAGAGTTTTGCACTAGAGACACTAATGTATGTCAGCAATTGGAGTCTCGCTCAAGCATCTGGAAAACCAATAGACTAGTCGCTATGAAACCCCATGGCATCTGTTCTCCGATGTAAGAATAGTTAGTTGAGCATAACATTTCTAAAACTCATTTCTCAAATATGAATATAATTAATTTATGGGACTGAATAAAAACCCAGTAAAAACGCCAACCACGGGATGCCTGTAGGGACTTCGGCGAACATTTAGAAGACTCTTTTGACACTAATAATATAATGGGTTTATTAACTGATACTGATTATTTGTGTTGTGTATTATATTTGTGTTAATATTTTTTTGTTTGTTAACGATGTCTTTGTTTTTCTTTTCATATCTCAGAAAAGAATAAATCCTTCTTACCCCACAATATGGAGTAGTAGTACACCGTCATACCCAACAACTATTGTTGGGTATTCAGACTTTCTCCCACTTTGAACTTCACATTTATTCTACTGAAAGTATATTTAACCACTTATACACCTTTATATTGCAGTGATCGAAGCCTCGCCCAGTCCTCTCAGTACAACCAAAACATAGATCACTTCACACTGAGGATGGTAGAAATAAGACACTTAAGAGTTCGTCTTACTCCTAACATTCTCAGTGCATAATAGATGGGAAAATTAATACAATTTATTCCAAAATACCGAATTTACAAGAGATATAACAAAACGCTTAAGTAATAGAGTTTAACACTTACACATGAAGACACTAGACGAGGGACCCAACTACACATGAAGACACTAGACGCGGGACCCAACTACACACAGACACTAGACGAGGGACCCAACTACACATGAAGACACTAGACGAGGGACCCAACTACATATGAAGACACTAGATGGCGGACCCCACACATGAAGACACTAGATGAGGGACCCAACTACACATGAGAGGTTGGAATATCTAAAGCTTATTTAACTTCTATTCGGAAAGAAAATCAATTATGCTTTCATTAATTTGAAGTCACAGTGAATTCCAGAACATCTTCACAAACGTAACTTTAAGCTGACATTATAGATACACCCGCGAGGTGTGTATATATCTCAATATATTATATAATCTCTGGTTTACGTATTAAAATCTTCTTGACTGGTGGTGAATAGGTGATATGAATCATTAATGACCCTCGTGTAGTGGATACGCTTATAAAAATAAAGAAAAAATATTAACCACCCTAGCTCAGGTTCAAGCTCAACTACACACTTATAAACGTGAAATCCTCTATTATTACAGTATTAATAATAGAGGATTTTAAGCAAGATTTGCTAAAATTCCACAATGACACGTGTTAAAAAGTTTAACTACTGAAAGCTGCAATGGCACAGGAGAGATAATAGCGACAATAGCGAACCAACAACTTGCATATTGCTGTTGATTATGGGAGCTGATGTCTCACTGCAAGTAGGCAGCAAAAAACAGGCAAGAGGAGGGTGACAAGACTCTGGAGTAAAGGTTTGGTGCGAATGATGATAATGGTAATATGGCGTAAGATGCCAAAGCTAGAAAATAAATGAAAATTTTGACGCAAGACGTTGACACACAAGTAGCCGACTGAAATCCGAGAGAGAGAAAGAAAGAGATTGATGTAGCAGTCTTCACTGTGATTTCTGGGTTTTCTCCAGATTATTGGAACACCAAAACGAAATAATTTTTTTCTACCTTTCGTCCACTGTCTTAGCTCCACACAAACAGAAGTCTTCATGGGCAGCCCATGATTTGTCTTGGTCCTCAACTTACACTCCAAAGTGTGCCTAAAAAAGTTTCTTGACAAAGTGTGTTGTTTCTCTAAAACAAATTCACCACAGCTATAAGAAAAACTGACAGGAAGATTAACATACCTCGTGTAGCCATCGTCACGGGAATCCCAGCTCTACTCTGAAACAAAACAAAAATACAATCAACGCCTGTAGTACAAAACGAAACACAAATTCAATACACGTCCGTACAGTGCAGAGACATGATGTCAAGTGCCAGCTTGCAACCTCGTCAAGAGACCTGTAACTCATTCTCCCTCTCTCCCTCACAACCTCTTTCCCCTTCCCCACATTCATACTAAGAACCGTTATATAACAATAGCAACAGCACTACTCTGCTGACAATTGGGCAAAAAGTGTGCGTATTACATGAATTCCAACATCATTTATGAAATCAGTACATCAGAATTACTAGATAAAGGCAACAAATTTTAAGCAAAGAAATTGTAGATTGTAATTTACTAATATTAATATGGACTACTAGCACGAGTTCGTTAATTTTTATTAGATTTAAACAAAACTACCGATTACAAGGGTCAATAAGTCTACCCGCCCCTTGTACACATCATTTAAGGATATTTTCATCCCTTAAATAGTCTATCGAGTATATACACTAAGAGATAGATCCTGCCCACCAGTATGCGCTCTCTTGCTTATTAATCAATTTTAATTAATAGGAATTAGCAGTGAGTGGAACATGGAGGTTGTAAAAAATAGGAATTAACATCACGATTTAAGGAGCATCTTCCACAACATTTAACAGGAA
The DNA here is from genome assembly GCF_026875155.1 of Cherax quadricarinatus. NCBI lineage: Eukaryota > Metazoa > Arthropoda > Malacostraca > Decapoda > Parastacidae > Cherax > Cherax quadricarinatus. The sequence goes on from NC_069415.1 coordinate 3,888,753, forward strand.
GTTTAATTGCAATCGATTTGTATTTTTTTTTAATTTAAAATATCGAAGAAGAGATAAGAGGCGATTGAATTCTAAGTAGCCTTAGACTAATCAAAGATTTTTTTTTCTTCGAGTGTAAATTTTAACTGAGACATTACGACGTTCCTGGAGGCTTTCTTCGGACTCACCTCCCATGGGAAAATAGCAGAGGAAGTCAGCGAGGCATTTTTCCTCACTAATTGGTGATTTTCTGCGCACGTTGCCTCCTAAACGTCAGGTTGGGGATTGCTCGCGGTAATCACCAGATATTCAGAGTGAAATGTATGTTTTACGAGCTATAACTCGAGAGGGAATTTACATTATATTACAAAGCTGAGAAACTGACCATGGGAAGGGACAGTTTTCTCGTTGTTTTACTACTTAATTAAGTCACTTTCTTATCAGTCGTTCACGAAAATATCACGTTCACATGTGATGAAAAGATAATGAAAGGAGTTGGTGTTGCATTAGCAGTATGAGAGTGATTACGATGCCCACGATCTTAGAAGAACATAAATGACTGATACAAGACAAATATTTCCTCTGGGTAATGTTTCTCATCGATTTTCATCCTGTGCCACCCTCGCGCCGAGAGTTTACGACATGTCCTTACATCATTACGAGTAGAGAGAAACGCGCCACTAGTAAACGAGTCCCACCCCCCTTGAGCAGCAGCTGCCTCAACAGAAAATGGGATACTGGTTCAATTGTTTCGAGTACATCTTCACTACAGTACTTGGGCGGTAGCATTACGAAAAATAGTTATATGTCCTATATAAGCTATAAGCAGTCCTCCGAGACTACTTTCAATTCTAAAAAATAAAATGTTCTAACCAAGGATACATACAAAGGTGCACGCGAGGAATTTACATTAATTCTTATTTTAGAAATCTAAAAAATTCTTCACTTTTCGAGTACAGGTGAAATGCAACCATTATGACTTTAGCATAATAAATAGGATTAAAATTAAATAAACCTGCTATTAACTCCCAAAAATGTGAACAAAATGATCTGCAATGATTCTCATTAATCCCAAAGAATTAATAGCAAATCCAACACAAGGAAAATGGGAAGTAAGGCGCTCGATATTTGAGGGCACACTGAACTGTTCAATAATTAACCCACTCAACACAAAGAAAAAGGGTAGCGAGTGTCAATTTTCACCCCCAGCCTCCCGCAACCCTTCTCTCGCCTCCGAACACGCCATAAAAAAAAGGCTGGAGGTCCTCTCAACCACCTGGACCCCACAAGTTTATGGGCTGCCTCAAACGGTACAGGATAAAAGGATCTGGAATTGGTTGTCCCTGAGGGTGTGTCTTACCTCTGAGGAAAGCCATGAGAGTGCCCACTTCAGGGCCGAAGTGTATAGTTAAGAGGGGAAGTACGTTAATGTGGATATGGCACAAGCGATGGCACGTGGAGAAAATAAAACAAAAGTGTACTACACCACACACACACACACACACATATATATATATATATATATATATATATATATATATATATATATATATATATATATATATATATATATATATATATATATATATAATATATTTTATATATATATATATATATATATATATATATATATATATATATATATATATATATATATATATATATATATATATATATATATATTAAGTCGTGCCGAATAGGCAGAACTTGCGATCTTGGCTTAAATAGCAACGTTCATCTTGCCATATAGGACAATTGAAAATTTGTGTATGCAATAATTTCGCCAAAATCATTCTGAACCTAACGAAATTATTGTAAACAAATCTAAAATATATTTAGTTGGGTGAGGCTAAAATAAATTATTCTTGTTATAATAAGGTTAGGTAAGTTTTCTAAGTTCCTTTTGGTGCAAAATTATAATTTTTTACATCAACATTAATGAAAAAAAATATATCTTTAAACGTATAAGAGAAAATTTTAGAAAGGACTTAATTTTAAATGAGTTCTTGCTAATTGACCAGTTTTACATATTCGGCACGACATATATAATATAATATAATAATTTTAAATATATATATATATATATAAAAAATATATAAATATTAAATATAAAAAAAATTTTATAATATATATATATATATATATATATAAAATATAATATATATAAAAAATTATAATATATATATATACACAAAAAACCCCTTTTTGACTTTGACCTTTTGACTTTTGTCAATGGCCCAAAGTCGGCCCCGAAAGTCGTCGTAAGCTTTTCCCCTTTTATGTGCGGGGGTTAATTGTGTATCTTTTCCAGTCACGGTATTGTGCCTTTTTTTATTTATATATATAAATATTTTATATATATATATTTATATAAATTAATATAATATATATTAAAATTAAAATATTATTTATAAAAATATGGGGGAAACTTGCCCTTTTTTATTGTTTTTTTCCCCATGGCTGGGAGACCCTTGGCTCTGGGGAAAGTGGCATCTAAGTTACTTAATTAAGGAGTAGCAAAAAAACCAAAAAGGGTAACAAAGGAACCCCCGGGGAAAGCTAGTTTTTCTGTTCCAGCGACCCCAGGCTTTTTTCCGAGGGGTAATCCCTGCTTTTATTTTTGGCAAACCCCCCGGGTTTCAGAGGAGCTGGATTACATTTTCGCATTATAATCGGGGCCCAACACGTAACAATATTTTACCTGACATTTATCTCTCACACCTCATGTGCTGTAATCCCATCTTTTATATCAAAAAGTTATTTTTTTAAAAACTTTTTCCCAAAATTATATAAAAAAAAAAACTTTTTGGGTAAAAAAAAAGTATAAAAAAGTTTGGGGTGGGGGGGAAGTGGAATATTAAAGGATTTAGGAAGAAATCCAAAAATTTCTTCCTTGAAGCCTTTTTTTTTCCACTTTTAAATAGGGAAAGGTTTGGGAGACAGAAACCCACCCAGGGAAGAACTCCCGCCCCTGCCAGATGACTGGGAAACAGAAACCCTGAAAACGGGTTTTTTGCGATGGTAGGTTCCCTGGTTTCTTTTTCTGTCTCATAAAAAACGCTAGATAACAGGGATACCTTGTTTACTCCAACTTACACTTGGTCCCCCTTTTCACAGACACGCAATGCATGCATATAATATATATAATATTATATTATATATTTATATATATATATTATATATAAAAAATTATATATATATATTTTATATAAAAATAAAATTATTTTATTATCTAAAATATAAATAAAATCTAAAATTTTTATTATAAATATATAAAATTATATATATATATTTTTTTTTTATTTTATATATATATATAAAAATATAAAAATATATAAAAATATATATATATATATATTTAGATATATATAAATTTTTTGGAATTATATATAATAAAATATATATATATATATATTTTAAATATATTTATATATAAATATATATATATATATATAAACAAAAATTTAATAAGAGATTCAGTCAGCCAGGGAGGGTTACTTTAGGATGAATTTACAACCAGCATTTAAATTAAAAAAGGTTTGTATTCTCCGCCACCATCTGTGGCGGCCCACGTTCTTGTCCCCACCCCAACGCGGTTTTCTTGCAATTTTCAATTCAAAACCCTTTTGAAATCCATTTAGCCATTAACCCAAGATAAGTCGCTATGAAGATGTCGGGGAATAAACCCAGAAAGAAAAGGGATTGAATTTAACAGCGAAAATGAATAAGTAAAATGTATTCTAATAAAATCAAACCCATATATCAAAAAATTTTATCTTATATGCATTTAATTTTTGTACTTAAAATTTTTCAGTTTATGCGGGAAATATTGGAATTAAAAACAAAAGTATTCAGCAACTTTAGTTTTTTTTTTTCTTGGGTCGTGACAACAAAATAAAAAGTTTTTTCTTTTAAAAAAAAATGTTTAAAAATTGTGGCCCTTTTCTTTCAGAAACAAAAACAAATTTTTGGGGGTATTTTTTTTTTCCCCCAAGAAACTTCCTCAGGATCCCTTGTTCTGGGCCCGTACCCCCCTCTTTCTTTTCCTGTTTAAACCCCCCTCTCCTCTCTTCCTTTTTTATCCTCCCCCTCTCTCTTCTTCTTTTCCTCTTTCTAAACACCTCTTCTCTCTCTAATACTCTTTAATTTTTTCATTTTTCCTAAAAATATTCCTCATTTTTTCCCCCCTTAATGTTAAGAATTAATCAAAGTCTGCTCGAAATGCCTAGCCATGCTAGGTGTCCTAGTGGCCCCCTCTGTAATTGGTATTTTATAACATGTAAACCACAAAATACCCAAAACCTGTAAACCCCACATTGTAACCATTATAGAGAATAAACTTGAATTGAATTGAATTATCCACCTCTTTTACTTATTCCCTCTCTTCTCATCCTCTATAATCCTCGTTGTCTTCTCTCATTCTCCTCTATTCCTTTTATCCTCCTTTCTCTTCTCATCCTCCTATCTCCCTCATTTCGTATCTTCATCCCTTCTTCTCCCTCTTCTTATCCTCTCTTCCCCGTCTTTCCCTCTTTTCTCTCTCTACTCAAATCCCCAACAAACAATAGCACTTACTTCGCCAAATGGATGCAAGTGCAGATGTTTGCGAAATTGACCATAAAGCGTTGGTTCTCAATCATGGCGGCCCACGTCACGTGACCAGTCTCTCGGAAGTGACGACACAACAACCAATAGCAACTCAGAGTTCTCCTTCCAGCTTTTAAGGTGAAGTTTCCCGGCGAATTTTGTGGCGGTGTTTTGTAAGTTTGCGTTTTTTTTATTTGATATAAAAAATTTTGCTTTTACTGGAAATACATTCAATTTAAAAAAGAAAAAGAGAGAAATTGGGAGTAGAGCGATGCTAAACTTCACAGTTACGGACAAGGTGGAAAAAGCTTGAATCACTCTCCAATAAACGTAACAACCGCCTGTTCTCCCCTAACAACCATCGTTTTTACTTTACGATTGCATCATTGAGGAGGCGCAGAAGTGGTTGAGCGAACCCGTAGATTTTAGCCAAATTAAGCCCGCATCCTTAGAGAGGGTTTATGCTAGCGTTTATTGCCCTGGGAAGTACCAGACACAGAGGACCCAACTCCTCACCTGGTTTACGATCAGGCGGGGAGCAGCTCCATCCCTCTCCTATTGATGCTCTTTTGTTTCACATCGCTCTGTTGCATGTTTTTTTATATATGTAATAAAAGTTGGAAAAGACGAGTTAAAGAAATATGAACAAGTGATATACAGTACCTGCTGCGACGAACATCCAAAGTTTTAACACAGCTAATTTAGAGATGTTTAAATGCTTTCTTTTGTAGTCCCTTTTGTTTGAGGTTAGGTTAGGTTAGATTTGTCAGTAAATAGGACAAGTGTTTCCTGTCGCGGGTTTTGGTCATGTGATGGCCCACAGTTGGTCATCTGACCGAGTCCTTCCACTGGCTTACCGGTCCACCCCTTTAAAAATTATGGTTATGATTATAACCATTTTAACATATATATATATTCTTTGTTCGAGATTCGCATTTTATGTGATTCCTTGGGTTCCCCGAGAGTCATGGCAACTGCCTTTTTTTTTTTTTATCATTCTCTTAGTGGTAAAATCAGTGGACCAACCTTGTAATATCACATTATTTCAAATGAACCATCACGTGGAGGTTGTGCTGGACTGTCTCCATCTTGACTGCTCTTTCTTAATTAACCCAGCTCGTCCAGCCTTCAATCGCCCTGCAGGTTCCCCCCCCCCCCCTGATGTTTTCTTGCCTCATCATCCTATTCATCCAACATCTCTCACTTGTCTGTCCCATCCTCAATGTGGGCTTTACCGTCACCCTTTCCTTCCTTAAGTGTACATTACACTATATAAACACCGAAAGGTGTATTCCTCAATTTATGCACACGGTGATGCGTACGTTTTATAGTATGTGCAACGAGAGGTATACTTCTTACATATACTCCATGGGGTGTACTTTTCAGCATACATACACAGAGAGGTATGCTTCTCAATGTATATACAAAGGGAGTTCCTCAAGCATATTCTCCAGCTATTGTATTCTCCTCCTGTATATTCTGGCTACACGAGTATATCCAGCTACATTCGTGGAGAGCTTGACGCCTTAGTTTCGAAACATGCTGGCTGCCACATTTCCTCGCATATTTCTCGCTTGTTTCTGGGACGGGCACTGAGGATAGTGTCACTGGTGTGCCCAGTGTTACGAACAAATATGGTTTGCGATCCAACATGCTACTATGAGTATGTGGTATATGTAGCTCATACAGACAGGTACTACTCTCTGAGGTGTATTTCAGTGTATATACACAGAGATGTGTACTTATGGTATATACGAACTTCTAATAAGGCATGTACTGATATATTAATTTTACAAATTGATGGTAAATCTCCCGCAGCAGAATTTTTTTTTTTCTGAGTATTCGAGGCGCTCAAAATATTACAAAAAATTATCAGAATATTCTATCAAACCTTCATTAGAAATGTAATCCATTTGTCTTTGCTTAATTTATATTGGATTATCTAAACCTATAAAAGCGTGTATTTGAGGTCAAATAAACAAAATGGAAAACGGCCACCTTAAGTTGGTCAACGAGGTGGGCGAAAAAAACACAAGGAACGTTCAAATCTGAGCTTATATCGCTACTGGTGCATGAATGATCTTTTAGAAAGAATCTGTAAAAGATTATCGTCATCTTTAAGGATCGTCGTTTCATTTTACAACGTTGTCATCAAACATTTTCTTTCCTGTATCCTTACTGGATCCTGAATAGGATCAATCTTCCTGCTTGCAAAGTAGGAGGAACAATCGTACTGCTAGACGAGTAGGAGAAACAGTCTTTCTTCTTCAGAGATTACCATGAATAATTTTGCTGTTTAAGAGAGCAGCAGGAACAATCTTGCTCTTATACAGAGTGGTATCATTGATCTTGCTCCTTCAGTGAGTAATATGAACACTTTTAACTTCTTCAGAGAGCTATATCCATGATCTTGTTCGACAGAATTTTTATGATGATAAAGGGAGAGCGCTAAACCCGCAGGAGGGTTGTCCAGCTGAGGAATAAAGGTAATCAGTTTTGAGCGAATGAATGGGAAGAAGAGCAGCACCAGTTCCCTAGATCAAGAGCCTCTGACTAGCATCAAGGCATGCTCCTTGAAGGGAGATAAGTGAGAACAATCGTGGTACCTATACGATAGAATCTACGTTCTCCTCCCCATTAACTTTACTCTAACCCCCCCTCCACCCATATCCGTCACACACTCAACCCCAGCGCCGTTAACAGTCGCCTCGCTAATGGGTAGTTAGAGGAAGCCCTAACCAGGCAGCGATCGTAACCCGGTATTAGCGAACATAACGGGTCAAGTGATCGCTGGCTGGCACGCGTGTTCACCGATACTTAATTCGAAACCCCCTCCAGCCCGTCTCCTACCATTAATGTTTTTGTCTTCTACTCTGCAGCAGCAACAACATCCATTACTAGGATTGCCGAGTCTCCGCCGGTTCCTAGTTTACTGCCAGGTCGCTAATGGCCGCCAGGATGCGGTAATTGTTCCCAGGTTCGTCACTGTCACTCTCTGAATGACGACCTTTTGTCTTTGAGGGAATTTTTATTATTTCAGTAATGGTCTGAAGTAGTCAGTAGTGAATATTAGTAACTGAAGCATAATAGTTATATAAATATATCTAAATACAATTATCGGGCATTACCCAGCAATGGTACCTTAGAAGATCACTTAGCAGGTAACAGATTATCAGAGATCACCTTTTATACAAGTTGCTCGTCTCCTGGCAGTGAAGGCACCACACTCAGGAGATTTCCTGTTAGCTGTTCCCAATTCCTCCCTGGGCACTCGACTCGACCCACATGCCATTCGGATTGGTGTTGCTCTTCGGCTAGCCGGCCCCATCCTCACCCAACATAGGTGTATTTGCGGCAGGGCGACGGCTGATCAATTCGGACTTCATGGTCTCGTGTGTCACACAGCAGAAGGGAAGTATGCCAGACATGAGCAGGTCAATGACATCATAAAGAGAAGCCTCGCCACAGCCCGTTCCCCAGCTCAACGGGAACCCCAAGTGCACAGGTCTGACGGAAGTCAAAAGCGTACTGGAGCCACTACGCTACCCTGGAAGGATGGAAAGCAGATTGCCTGGGACTACACCTGTGCCGCCACATTGGCAGACACCTACTTGCCATACTCCGAAGCTGAAGGGGGTGAAGCTGCCAGCAACAGGGAGACCCAGAAGATCCGCAAATATGAAGACCTTCCCCCTTGTTATAACTTCATCCCAACAGGGTCGGAAACCCTTGGAGCATGGGCAAGTGTGCTCTAAAGTTCCTCAAAGAGCTGGGTGAAAAGCTTATCATAGAAACCAAGGACCACAGGGCGACCAGCTTCCTCTTTCAGAGACTCAGTGTTGCGATCCAGAGAGGAATTGCCTGCAGCATTCTGGGCATGCGCCCACCGCCGGGGAGCTGGACGAAATATTCGAGATTTAGCTCTGAGTTGTTATCTATGTTGTTTTACTCTCTATTGTATTTTTGTGAATGTTTTGTCAATGTATTTTGTCTTTAAATAAAATATATATTAAATATAGGGGGTGCTAGCACAAAATTCTCAGGGAGAACCTTGAGTTTTCTCTGAAGCAAGTTTATTCTTTTCTCTGAGGATGAGGGTTCCCAGGAGTTCTAGAGGTGGTACCTCCCTATATATATAATATTAAAATAAATAATATAAATAATATATTTTATATATATAAATATATATAATATATATATATAAATATATATATATATATATTATATATATATTATATGCGTGTGTGTGTGAGAGAGAATTAAAGTTTGTGGGTTTGGTTATTCTGTAACTCAGTTCACTTGATAGCCACTGCACCCAAACTTCGTCATATGGTTTCTTACACACAGGAGCTATAGGAATTTCAAAATTTTAAATAGGGAGGATCGGCGCCCCCAATTCGAGGCAATTTTATGATTGCACATTGTTGAGTGGCTCATCATTTTAAAGGGCTTTCTTATGCTAATTTCCAAAATATTTACTGCTTTATAAAATTTAAATTTCGGGGAAAACGGGCTAGCGCCCCTTAAGGAATTTTTTTTTTTAATGTTGATGTATGTTAAGCTGCACGTTATATATAAATATATATAAAATCAATCTCTGTAACAGAGAAGATAACCCCATTTCAACGGAGCCACCATTACACTGTCTTGTCTGTCACATAAGGTCATCTTTCCGAGTGGAAAACCTTGACAAGTGAGACAGTGAGTAAGGACTAACTGCTACAAAGAAAATACTCCAGCGAAGATATCTGCAGACTTGGTCTCAGTTTGTCCTCTCAGAGCCGTTATCATCTCTCCCACCGCTGACTGTTATACTCCACCAGCGACATTTATACGAGGGAGCTGATAATAATTGCTGGAACCTAGACGAAGCGTCTTGCGCTCGCGCTCGTAAAGCAAAGTTTTCAACAGAGACAAGTTGGCCATTTGAAGTCCAACGGTGGGTCGAGACGCATGTCAGCTAACCTAATCGCTTGATAATTTATGCAGCATGGTTGAAGGTTTACCTCGACCCCATCGAAGGGGGACGGAGCAACCTATCTGTATGGTATATAGGACTGAAGGGCAGTTAAAAAAAAATAAACATTGGCCTCAAGGGGTATTTTACCTTGAAGGGAAGGGAAATATTTTCAGCTATTAATCCAGTGAGGGTCTTAGTACTATAGCAGGCGCCTATTTCAGTGTTTCTATATAAATTGTCACTGTTCCCTAGATGATCAGGATTTCCGTATCTCAGTGATGCTGGTTCGTCACTGTATATTCTTAACCACCAGGTCTGTATTTCAGTGACGCTGGTCCACCGACATGATTTTGACCAGTTGTGTGTATCTGAGTTATGTAAGCCCTTCAGTGTGGTCTTGACGACCAGGTCTGTGTATCTTTGACACTGATACACTAGTGTGGTCTAGAAAACCACTTAAACGAATCTCATT
>NC_069415.1:3906250-3963750 GCF_026875155.1 Cherax quadricarinatus
TCTCCTCCATTCTCATCAGGTCATTCAATTTGTCCTTGAGGACTGTGTCGATGGCCTGGTGACCCAGCGGTGCTCCAGGAGGGTACTGTTGGACGGAGTGGTAGTAGAGACTTCTGGGAGGATTCTTCGCACAGCATTGATTATTTCCTGGTTCGCTGTGATGATTTCACACTTGGAGGGATTGAGGATGAGTCCCAGGTCTTCTCCCTGTGTTTTCACCAGTTGTAGGTCCCCTACCAGGGACTCTTCAGTACCTGCCAGAGTGCCATCATCCAGGTACCAGATGTTGAGCTCGCTGCGTAGGCTGGAAGTTAGTTCTCTTACTGCCAAGCAGAAGAGAAGCGGAGCTAGTGGGTCACCCTGCTGAACACCTTCTGATGATTGAATTTCATGTTCTCCAAACAAAAGAATTGAGGGTTTGCTGTAGCCAGCTGAGATGAAGGAAAAAAGACTAGGGAAGCGATCGCGAACAGCTAGCAAGACAGCATCTCTCTTTACCATATTAAAGGCATTTCTAAAATCAAGTTTGACTACAGCCTTGTCTTCTGGTAGGTCCCTGATGTAGGCCCTTGCCGCATGAGCTGCAGCTTCACTGCCTTGAGGGATCCCAAAGCCCAGTTGGTGTGGCTGGAGTAAACTGGCAGCTTCTAGGCGAATGTTTCTTACTGCTGCTTTGGCCACGAGACGGCGAAGAGTGTTTCCAACCGCAATGGGTCTGATTCCCCCATCCTTCTTCTTCAACGCACACAGTGAGGCTCCGAAAAAGAAAGGTTTAACTTCTGGGATTCGCCCAGCCAGGCAGTTGTTGACGAAAGTTGTTAACTCGGTGAGAAGATGTGATGCAGATGCACCGAGTACTGGATTTACCATCTCCTTGAGGTGCTGAGGTCGAATTCCAGTGTAACCTCCTGCAGATCCTGCAGGAAATGACACGATCGCCTTATAGACTTCCGATTCAGGCAAAATTAATTGTTCAGTGATGGGGTCTTCCTCAGGGTTGTTGTTGATGGTTATGGTGTCCCTGGTTGGATGCTTGTCTCTTAGTGCTTGGGCTGTGGTCTCATCTTTGGGGGCTACAGTGTCGTCACTTGTAATTATTCGGATTGCTCCCACTGTGTTACCTTCTTCAATTTTTTTGCTAACCTGTGCGCAAATTTTCTCGTTTTCAGTGGGGCTTTTCTTGGGTCTACCTTTGTGATTCCTGCGATGATGGGGCAGAGGGACACAATTATCCGTTCTTGGGTAGTTGCGCACTGCCTTGATAACTGACGTGGTTAGCAGTTTGCCTCGTCTCTCAGGAACTGCAAGACAGACATTGCCGAACAGGAGCAGGTTGCGCCATGCTTGGATGGTGTCTCGGACTTCTAAGTTGGTGGAACCTCCATTCACTGCTTAAGAGGTCTGTGAATTTCCCTGCTGCATATGGGCGAGCCGCTTTAGGGATGTGGGATAGGGTACTGTTAGCAGTGGATTTGAATGCCAACAGAAGGTTATCGCAACTGAGGAGTTGCCATGTGGAATTGTGTATATATATTATTTTTATATATATATATTATTTATAATATATTTATTATATATTTATTTATATTACTATATATATATATATATTAATATATATTTTATATATATATATATATGATTATATATATATTATATATATATATATATATTGATTTATTTATATATATATATATATTATTATATATATATTTAAAATATTATATATATATATTTATATATATATAATATATATATATATACATATATATATATATATATATATATATATAATATATATATATATATATATATTATATACATATATCTATATATATATATATATATATAATATATATATATATATATATATATATATATATATACATATATATTATTATTATTATTATTATCACACTGGCCGATTCCCACCAAGGCAGGGTGGCCCGAAAAAGAAAAACTTTCACCATCATTCACTTATATATATATAATAATTATATATATTAAAATATATTATATATATATATATATATATATATATATATATATATATATATAAGAACATAAGAACGAAGGAACACTGCAGAAGGCCTACTGGCCCATGCGAGGCAGGTCCAAGTCTCCTACGGCTTAAGCCAATGCACCCAACCTAGTCAGGTCAGGTCACATTGACTTAAGGGAGGAACACGGCAACCGACCTGGTAGCACAAGCTATCAGGTCTAACTCACACCCACCCACATCTACTCATGTTTTTATCCAACCTATTTTTAAAGCTACACAACGTTCTGGCCTCTATAACGGTACTTCGGAGTTTGTTCCACTCATCCACAACTCTATTACCAAACCAGTACTTTCCTATATCCTTCCTGAATCTGAATTTTTCCAACTTAAAACCATTGCTGCGAGTCCTGTCTAGGCTAGATATTTTCAGCACACTATTTACATCCCCTTTATTTATTCCTGTCTTCCATTTATACCCTCAATCATATCCCCCTAATTCTACGTCTTTCTAGAGAGTGCAGTTTCAGGGCCCTTAGTCTATCCTCATAGGGAAGGTTTCTGATACATGGGATCAACTTTGTCATCCTCCTTTGTACATTTTCCAAAAGAATTTATATCCATTCTGTAATACGGTGACCAAAACTGTGCAGCATAATCTAAATGAGGCCTAACCAAGGATGTTTTAGAGTTGAAGAACAACCTGAGGACTCCTATTATTTATGCTTCTTGATATGAAGCCAAGGATTTTTATTAGCTTTATTGCGAACACTTATGCACTGTTGTCTTGGTTTCAGATTACTGCTAACCAGAACTCCTAAATCTTTTCGCAATCCGTAATATTAAGATCTACATTATTTAGTTTATATGTGGCATGGTTATTGTCCTGTCCAACATTTAGAAACTTTGCATTTGTCTATATTAAACTGCATCTGCCACTTCTCCGACCACTGCATCAGTCTATTCAAATCTTCCGGAGTGCTCGAATGTCCTCGTCAGAATGAATTCGACGGCCTATTTTGGTGTCATCGGCAAACTTGCCGATGTCGCTCTTTATGCCCTCATCTATGTCGTTTATGTAGATTGTGAACAGCAGGGGGCCAACACTGACCCCTGTGGAACACCGCTCGTGACGCTTCCCCACTCTGATTTCTCCCCATTTATGCAAACTCTCTGCTGCCTATTTGTCAACCATGCCTCTGTCAGGAAAAAATCTCTCCTCCTATTCCATGTGCTTTAATTTTCCTCAATAGTCTCTGATGTGGGACCCCGTCAAAAGCCTTACTGAAGTCCATATACACAATATCATATTCATTACCATGATCTACCTCCTCAAATCCTTAGTGAAAAAAAGTTAATAAATTCGTAAGGCAGGAACGCCCCTTTGTAAAACCATGCTGAGATTCGTTGATTAATTTATGCTTTTCAAGGTGGCTACGAACTGCCTCGGCAATTATTGATTCCATAAATTTTCCCACTATGGAGGTTAGGCTTACTGGTCTATAGTTCGAAGCTAAGGACCTGTCACCTGTTTTGAAAATAGGTATCACATTTGCCATTTTCCACTTATCTGGCACCATGCCAGTTTGTAGTGATATGTTGAAAAGATTAGCCAAAGGTGTGCTAAGCTCCTCTTTACATTCCTTTAGAACCCTTGCATACAGTTCATCAGGGCCTGGGGATTTGTTAGGTTTTAATTTATCTATTTGCCTAAGGACCATGTCACTTGTGACCCTAATAGTGCACAGTTTATTATCGTCCTGTTCTACATAATTTATCATTACTGGAATATCGCTGGTATCCTCCTGTGTAAAAAACTGAGAGGAAGTATGTGTTAAAAATTCTACACATTTCCTTATCACTGTCAGTGAGCTGACCGAGGAACTTTTGAGTGGGCCTATCTTGTCCCTGATCGTACTTCTGTATACCTGAAAGAATCCTTTTGGGTTAGTCTTCGATTCTCTTGCAACTTTAACCTCATAATCTCTTTTTGCTTTTCTAATTCCCTTTTTTATTTCTCTCTTTAACTGAATATATCGATTTCTTCATTGCCCTCTCCTCTTTTGATTTGCCTATATATGCCTCTCTTTTGACCAATCAGATATTTTAATCTATTGTTCATCCATTTAGGATAATTTTGTTTGATCTGATTTCCCTATTTGGAACATAATTTGACTGAGCAGCTAGAACTATGCCCTGGAAAGCATCATATCGGCAACCATCACCACCTACTGACCCTTAGTCAGGTCATTCCAGTTCAGCCCACCTAAGTAATTTTTCAGTCCTATGAAATCAGCCAAGCGAAAGTCAGGGACGGAGACTTGATTGCCATTATTAGGGGAATTCCATGATATATTAAAACTGAGTGATTTGTGATCACTTTCCCCAAGCTCATCATTAACCTCAAGATTATTAATTAGTGTTTCCCTACTGGCAAGAACCAAGTCAAGGAGGTTATTTCCCCTAGTTGGCCTGTCACAAACTGTTTTAAAAAACAATCCTGGTCGTATCAAGAAAGTCACCTGACTCTAAATTTCCTGTCAAATTGCTGCAGTCAATCTGTCTATAGTTGAAATCTCCCATTAGCACAACATTTTCGTATGTAGATGCCTTACGAATTTCGTCCCATAGAAGTTTACTGCACTCCTATCAAGATTTGGGGCCCTGTAAATCACACCCAAAATTAGTTTTTCTCGGCCCTCGAGAAGCTGTAACCAAACAGATTCAGTGGCTGACGCTTCTAATTTAATATCTTGTCTAACACAAACAATTTAAATTGTCTCTGACATACATCGCTACTCCACCACCTTTCCTGTTGACCCTGTCAGTGTGGAATAATTTATAGCCTTGTATGTGACATTCAGAGGGCATCTCTCTATCTTTCAGATTGAGCCAGGTTCTCGTTTATAGCAATAATATCTATGTTTCCTGCACTTGCAATTAATCTTAGCTCATCTATCTTATTTCTTACACTCCTGCTATTAGTATAGTAAACCTTAAGGGAGCTAGTCCCTTGCTGCCCTCTGCTGTCCCCCTTGTTTGCTGACCTGATCTATTGTCTTTATTTATAACTTCATGCTGAATTTCTTTTATACATTTACTGTTTCCAACCCAAGTGTAATAATATATATATATATTATATATATATATATATATATATTATATATATATATAAATATATATATATATATTATATAATATTATATATATATATATAATATATAATATATATATATATATATATATATATATATATATATATTATATATATATATATTTATTATATATATATATATATATATATATCTATATATCTATATATCTTATATATATATATTCTATATATCTATATATCTATATATATATATATATATATGTATAGATATATAGATATATAGATATATAGATATATAGATATATAGATAGATAGATAGATAGATAGATAGATAGATAGATAGATAGATATATATACATATATATATACATATATATATACATATATATATACATATATATATACATATAATATACATATACTATACATATATATATACATATATATATACATATATATATACATGTATATATATACATGTATATTATATATACATATATATATATATATACATATATATATATATATATATATATATATATATATATACATATATATATACATGTATATATATATATATATATATATATATATATATATAATATATATATATATATATATATTTATATATATATATATATTATATATATATATATATATATATATATATATATATATATACATACATACATACAATAAGATCACAGTAAACAGGTGATTTCAGAATATGCAAAACAACCACTCTGAAAGAATAGAGAAATTCCAAGCGCTTTCGTGACTACTCACATTATCAAGGAACTATGAAAGTAAAGCATCCAAGGAAGCTATATAAGGGGTCTGGCCAGCACCTCACTATCAGATCCCACAACGGTTAAACACCTGACGCGCGCCGACCCAACTTGAATAGGTCCTTTGCACAACTCACCCACAAACTATTCTACCCAAGAAAATTTAAAAATTATTATTTGTCCAGTGTATTATTAAATTCTTCCCAAATTCTATTAATTATAAATGGATCTAAATTATATAAACCATTTATAATTAATAGAATTTGGGAAGAATTTAATAATACACTGGACAAATAATAATTTTTAAATTTTCTTGGGTAGAATAGTTAGTGGGTGAGTTGTGCAAAGGACCTATCCAAGTTGGGTCGGCGAGCGTCAGGTGTTTAACCGTTGTGGGATCTGATAGTGAGGTGCTGGCCAGACCCCTTATATAGCTTCCTTGGATGCTTTACTTTCATAGTTCCTTGATAATGTGAGTAGTCACGAAAGCGCTTGGAATTTTTCTATTCTTTCATATATATATATATTATATATATATATATATATATATATATATATATATATATATATTATATATATATATATATATATATATATATATATATATATATAAACGTTTGTGATTTGTTTTCCCATACCTTACAGCTGACCTGCAAAAGTATCTTTAACGATAACGTTAGGTTTGGTGGTTTGGTCTAGGTAACCAAGTGTGTGATATATTTCAAGGATATTTGGTGTTTCATCCAAGACCACTGTCAGCGACTGGTGATTTTTGACATCTGGGGTCGACAGCGTGCAGCCATGCATGTGCTACCCTTATTACACTCACGCCAGTCAAGGAGTACAAGCCCATGTAATCTGTGACTTGTCAAACAGAATGGAAGAAAACAATCAGAAGATAGAAATGATAAATATCTGTATTAAGGCGCACATCTGGAAATGAAAGAAGAAATAGAAAGAATGAGCTGTGTTTAAGTTGAAGATTGTTTCTGACACTGCTAGAGGAAGAAGGAATGAAGTAAGAAGAGCAGCAGCACACAAAGAAGCATATATACCCCTCAGACCACAGAAGAACACACACACATTCCCGGCAGAACACACACACATACCTGGCAGAGCACACAAGAACACACACACACACATATTCGGCATAGCACACAAGAACATGCACATACACGGCAGAACACACACGCACCCGGCAGAGCACACACACATATCCGGCAGAGCATACAAGAATACACATACCCGGCGTAGCACAGAACACACATATACCCGGAAGAGCACACAAGAACACATACATACCCGGCAGAGCACACAAGAACACACACATACCCTCAGAGCACACAAGACTACACACATACCTGGCAGAGCACACAAGAACACACACCCGGCAGAGCACACATATACCCGGAAGAGCACACACATACCCGGCAATGCACACAAGAACACACACATACCCGGCAATGCACACAAGAACACACACATACCTGGCAGAGCACACAAGAACACACACATACCTGGCAAACACACAAGATAAACATGTAACGCATCATAGATAGATAAACTAGGAAGTCAGAAGAGGTGGAGAGGGGCTAAAATATTTTGTCGGTCATTCGACTAGTACCAAAATAAGGTCGGGATCTCCAGTCTCCCGAAGTTTGTGAAATTAATCAGATATACGAATCAAATTAATATTTACGAATCAAAGTTTTTATACAATATCAAATGAATAATAATGTACATGACGCTTTTTCTCTAATTCAACGGATATGCTATTCTTTTAATCCATGAAATTTGGTGAGGATTTTTTTTACGTTTATCCAATAATTTTATTACATATAAAAATTATTATTGCTTTATATAATAAAATATATATATATATATATATATATATATATATATATATATATATATATATATATATATATTATATTATATATATTATATATATATGTTAAAGTAGCCGCCGCATACTATGTGAAGCTGTTACGTAATAAAATATATATATTATATATATATATATATATATTATATATATATATATATATATATAAATATATATTTTCACAGAGGCAGTTATGAATCTATGCACCTCACCCGCCCCGAAAGCAGTTATATACATAGTTTAATTTAATATGTACATTACTGTTTAATACAGAAGAGGAATGAAGTTTTGGCAGTAATATTTGCAGAGTATCAATGTTGAATTCGTCTGAATAATGAGTTTTCAATTGATATACTGAACATATTTATTCTGAATCTATACAGCATTTACATAAGATTTAAAAAAATTTTTTTAACTTCTTTTGATTTATTTTGCAGACGGAACTTTTTTGCCTAATATATTGTGCAAAAAGCTTTTCTTAGATCAATAAGTCCACTGGAAATTCGTTGTTTTCAAGAGATGAACAGACTGTGTGAAAAATAAAATTATTTGCATGAACCTACGTTCATACAAATAATTTGGGTAGGGTACAATTAAAGGTACCTCACAGGCATGGGGGAAGCTTTTGAAACACTCCGATACCCACTCTGGTACCCAATCCAATACCCACTCCGTTACCCACTCCGTTACCCACTCCGGTACCCACTGGTACCCACTCCGATACCCACTCCGGCACCCACTCTGGTACCCACTCCGATACTCCGTTACCCACTCCGGTACCCACTCCGATACCCACTCCGGTACCCACTCTGGTACCCACCCCGATACCCACTCCGTTACCCACTCCGGTACCCACTCCGATACCCACTCCGGCACCCACTCTGGTACCCACTCCGGTACCCACTCCGATACCCACTCCGGTACCCACTCTGGTACCCACCCGATACCCACTCCGTTACCCACTCCAGTACCCACTATCCTCATATACTTACACTTCCCTCGACCAAAAATATTTACCATGAAAAATTTAAGAAACACTACCAGCAATTCTGGCACTAATATTTACATTAAAATTTATGTGGATTGTATAGACCTGGACTGACTGAAGGAAATGAGGTACACTGTACAATAAAGGTTTTTTAATATATTATTACAATTACCAAAATTATAAGGATAATTACACTTAATATTAACAATACCAAAGTTGTCTCTGGAGGTCACCTGATGTCGCTGAAATACCCATCATACCTATCTCATTATATAACAAAAATAAACTGGCCAGATAGACTGAAACAAGTTTACTTACCTATGGATGCGAAGACAATATTCCTTATCTTCCCTCTTCACCATCCCATCTCGACGTCCTGCCAACTTAATATAGTTGAATTTTTTGGCAAGACGATATTTCCGATTTGTTTTGTTCCTATTTGTGAGATTGAGCTCCATTAAAACCTCCGAAACTACGAGAAATGTGCTGCCAAATTACCATGCGGTCACACTCCTCCAGTTCAATATGACGAACTCTTTATTTAACTAATTATCACTTTAGTTTAGTGTTATTTTCATTGTTTTCTCCACAGTTCGCAGTGCTATAACTTACTATATTATTTTATGCTTATATGAGGTTGATTCCCTGTAATTTGTCCTCGATGAAGCTTGATTTAATTCACCAATTAGAGCGAACACATCTCGACACATTTTTTAATAATGGCGACCCCCTGACTCTCCCTCCTCCCGGCCGTACCTGCAACTCCCTCCCCCACAACACACCAAATTTCGAAGGGTCAAATCAGTATCACTTTTCTACTCATTTGCATTGTAAAAATTTATACAATATAAATCTGTGAAATTAACATAAAAATTTTCCACAGATTGAGTCCAGCATCCTTATTATTACATCAATCGTACTTTTTCCAGAACGGAAACCATATTGGCAACCATTAATGCATTGTGTTTATATAGAGTACATTTATTTACGTATTATTTGTTTCGAAGATGTAGGTAATAATAGCAAGTTGAACAGTGGCCTGAAACTTGATTTATGATGGGTCTCTAGACCTTCATGGGTTGGCATTACACCTGCTAGCCTAAGTATAATTAAGAAAACTTTGGCTCCTAGAGATTTGTTAGTGTTGGAATGATACTACTCGAGCAGCTTTGTGTATTAATGGAGGTATATTCTTGTTTCCTGCTTTCTTGTTCTGCCTAATTTATTGTTGCAGAATCGATAAACGGAACTTTGATAACTGTTACCGAGATATTCTCTAACCTGGGCAAGGTAGTCAAGAAGAGATTGTCATGTTTATTTCCTGTTTCAGCTATCTGGATAGGCTTTTCACTTGAATTACTGTAATTTAGTCTGGTTAATATAATTTCATTGTTATTATTTCCATTGGAAAACACTGAGAGATACATACCTCTCAGTACATATACTACTGACCTCTACACAATATGCAAGATTACTTTGATCTTTGAAATAGAAAATGAGGAAATTAAGAACCAACGAAAATAGGTACAAAATATTACTGTTGCTACTTCATAGTTGTAACGTGAAGATACTATTGAATTTTGGTGGTGTGCTCAGGTATACCTCCCGACATCCGGTGATGAAATATTGTTCACATCTGGACGAATAAAGAGAGGGAACGAGTAGGTAAGTTTATCCAGGTATACACAAATGCCGTTACATAGATTATCATTATCGTACATATCAGCAAATGTGTAGAGAACCCAGGATAACCCAAAAAGGTCAGAGTGACTTATTTCCATTGGGGAGTTGAAGAGGGAGAAATTTTTTGTACTATTATTATCCTCTAAGCGTTAATCCAGGTTATTACCGAAATGACATGAAGTGGTACTTATATCCATTAGGATCATTATATATCCTCTCCCCTAAGATGCAACCTATTAGCAGCAGGCTAATTCCTAAGTATCTATCTAATGGTACACTAGCATGTCTCGCGTCGCAGGGAGAATTTTTTTTTTAAATGCCCCAATAAATATATTAAGGCGGCAAGGCACTGATAACAATAAACATCTACTTCCCCCTCAACAAAAAGGAGATAACGTTAATATTAAACTGATGCCTTGGGTAAGTTCAATATAGTATATATATATCGGTGGCCCGTGGCTCGGTTGGCGGGACACTCATCTCACACAATGATTGTCCGTGATTCAATTTCCGGCATGGGTGGAGACATTGGGTATGTTTCTTTACACCTGATGTCCCTGTTCACCTAGCAGCAAGTAGGTACCTGGGTGCTAGTCGACTATTGTAGGTCGCATCCCGGGGTACAAAATTAAAATAACCCCAGTGGAACTAAGACAGACAGTCCCCGAAAGCGCACTAACTTTATTGGGTTATCCTGGATATCTAACCTTCCCATGGGTTAAAAATCCGAACAAAATCTCATCCTAACTCATCACACTACCATCGTCGGGCCTCAAGTGTATACCTGAATAAACTTACTTACTTACTTACTAAAACACTGAGGAATCTTTATTAATGTTTACCCTGAAAACTTTTCATAGAAAATCATATACATTGGAACGGTAACTATTATAAATATATATTTTATTACTTATCATATCCCTCAAATTATCATCAAATTAGCAAATTTTCATTCAGTTCTGCCTGATTCTAAAAAAGATACTGTAAACGTACTTATGATAATTATTAATAGATACCATACAGTGAAAAATATTTTTGTTGTAATGATTTATTTGCTATTTATACACGCAACATTTCACAGGGATGCCAGGAGCTGAGTCTCGACCCCTGCAACCACAATTAGGTGAGTATATATGAGGGATACTTAAACCAAAGTATATACACTAGCTACGTGGTAATAACTATAACCATAATTTTTAAAGGGGTTGGACCGGTAAGCCAGCGGAAGGCGGCAGTCAGATGACCAGAAGTTCCATAGTCATCTAAGACCCGCGTCAGGAAACACTTATCCTGTTTCCTGACTAACCTTATCTCACCCTATATGCACTAAGAGGTGCATTTTTCTTTGTGTACTATATGTAATGAGAGGTTACTTTAATATGTATATGGGATTAAAACATTCTTGACTGGTGGTGAACAAGTTACGTGTAACCTTAGTGACCCTCATGTGTCGATAAGTTTAATTTAAGCTCAGTTAACTAAACCATCCACGTAAGAGCATCACTATCTTAGGTTCAGATTCTCTGTTATGTATTGATCCCTCTGTTTTTTTTTATCACTAAAGTATATAACCTTATTAAGACTATGTTAAAACGAGAAAATAAAAGATTTATTGATCAAAGATAATATTATTACGACAATAACAACAACAATAATCATAATCATAATAATAATAAAATCATATGTACTCAACAAAGCATTGTTGACCTGCTGTGAAAATGTGATATGCAGCTTTATTTACTACTGCGTAGTAGACAGGCTTTAAACCTAGCATACCAATGAAAAGTTTATTTCAAAGGAAAATGGAAAACAAGTATTAACTGATAAATATGATAAATTGTCTTGCCAGAGGTGCGCTTACACTACAGTTATATAACTGCAACATTAACACTCCTTCAGAGTGCAGACACTGTACTTCCCATCTCCAGGACTCAAGTCCGGCCTGCCGGTTTCCCTGAATCCCTTCATAAATGTTACCTTGCTCACACTCCAACAGCACGTCAGCTCCTAAAAACCATTTGTCTCATTTACTACTAACACGCTCACGCATGCTTGCTGGAAGTCCAAGCCCCTCGCACACAAAACCTCCTTTACCCTTCCCTCAACCTTTCCTAGGCCTACCCCTACCCCGCATTCCTTCCAAGTCATTCTAATTCTTTCCATCCTCTCTAAATTTCCGAACCACCTCCACATATATGCATATATAAATAGATACATAAATAGATGAGGGAATGGAAAAAAGCAAACTGGATGAAAACAACGTATCCAGATCTGTAAATAATCAAACAATTACGAGTGTATAACTTTTTGCTTGTGATTTTACGTATACATTGGTATGGGTGTATGTAAAATATCAGTTTATATATGTATCGTAAGGGTTATGTGTATTAAGATCGTGTATGTGATGGTAATCAGTGTGAACTTAGCCACCGATATACGCTTTTTTGTCCTTTGTAACCAGCCAGGCCTGATATGACTTGAAACCAGATACGTTTAGATAAGATAATAATAGCGAGTCCTGATTACAAGTAGACAACAGCAAAATGTGTAAACACTTATAGTATTCCACCCTACACACACACACACACACACACACACACACACACACACACACACACACACACACACACACACACACACACACACACACGCACACGCACACGCACACACACACACACACACACACACACACACACACACACACACACACACACACAGGTACTCAGGCTAAGGAAGGAAGGAGGAGAGACAACACGAAATGACCGTAAAGTATGTGAGAAATTCAACAAGAGATTCAAAGAAGTGTTCACAGAGGAGACAGAAGGGGCTCCAGAAAGACGGAGAGGTGGGGCACACAACCAGGTGCTGGACACAGTGCACACAACCGAGGAAGAAGTGAAGAGGCTTCTGAGTGAGCTAGATACCTCAAAGGCAATGGGGCCAGATAACATCTCCCCATGGGTCCTGAGAGAGGGAGCAGAGGCGCTATGTGTACCCCTAACAACAATATTCAATACATCTATGGAAACAGGGAGATTGCCTGAGGCATGGAAGACAGCAAATGTAGTCCCAATCTTTAAAAAAGGAGACAGACATGAAGCACTAAACTACAGATCAGTGTCACTGACATGTATAGTATGCAAAATCATGGAGAAGATTATCAGGAGAAGAGTGGTGGAACACCTAGAAAGGAATGATGTCATCAACAGCAGCCAACATGGTTTCAGGGACGGGAAATCCTGTGTCACAAACATACTGGAGTTCTATGACATGGTGACAGCAGTAAGACAAGAGAGAGAGGGGTGGGTGGATTGCATATTCTTGGACTGCAAGAAGGCGTTTGACACAGTTCCACACAAGAGATTAGTGCAAAAACTGGAGGACCAAGCAGGGATAACAGGGAAGGCACTACAATGGATCAGGGAATGCTTGTCAGGAAGACAGCAGCGAGTCATGGTACGTGGCGAGGTGTCAGGGTGGGCACCTGTGACCAGCGGGGTCCCACAGGGGTCAGTCCTAGGACCAGTGCTGTTTCTGGTATTTGTGAACGACATGACGGAAGGAATAAACTCCAAGGTGCCCCTGTTTGCAGATGACGTGAAGTTGATGAGAAGAATTCATTCAATCGAAGACCAGGCAGAAATACAAAGGGGTCTGGACAGGCTGCAGACCTGGTCCAGCAATTGGCTCCTGGAGTTCAATCCCACCAAGTGCAAAGTCATGAAGATTGGGGAAGGGCAAAGAAGACCGCAGACGGAGTACAGTCTAGGGGCCAGAGACTACAAACCTCACTCAAGGAAAAAGATCTTGCGGTGAGTATAACACCAGGCACATCTCCTGAAGCGCACATCAACCAAATAACTGCTGCAGCATATGGGCGCCTAGCAAACCTCAGAACAGCATTACGACATTTTAATAAGAAATCATTCAGGACCCTGTACACCGTGTACGTTAGGCCCATATTGGAGTATGCGGCACCAGTTTGGAACCCACACCTAGCCAAGCATGTAAAGAAACTAGAGAAAGTGCAAAGGTTTGCAACAAGACTAGTCCCAGAGCTAAGAGGTATGTCCTACGAGGAGACGTTAAGGGAAATCAACCTGACGACACAGGAGGACAGGAAAGATAGGGGGGACATGATAACGACTTACAAAATACTGAGAGGAATTGACAAGGTGGACAAAGACAGGATGTTCCAGAGACTGGACACAACAACACGGGGACACAGTTGGAAGCTGAAGACACAGATGAATCACAGGGATGTTAGGAAGTATTTCTTCAGCCACAGAGTAGTCAGGAAGTGGAATAGTTTGGGAAGCGATGTAGTGGAGGCAGGATCCATACATAGCTTTAAGCAGAGGTACGATAAAGCTCATGGTTCAGGGAGAGTGACCTAGTAGCGACAGTGAAGAGGCGGGGCCAGGAGCTTGGACTCGAATCCTGCAACCTCAACTAGGGTGAGTACAACTAGGTGAGTACACACACACACACACATACCCATCCACATGCGTACAAACTCACACACATACGTTTGCAACAACACTAGCCCCGGAACTAAGGGGTATGTCCTTCGAGGAGAGGTTAAGGAAAATCAACCTGACGATACTAGGAGGACACGTGAGATAAGGGGGGACATTATAGTAACATAAAACTATACATCAACAAGAGGTCACATCAGGAAGTTGAAAACTCAGATGAGTGACAGGGTTGTTAGGGAGAATTTCTTCAACCAGAGTTGTCAGGAAGTGGAACATTCTGGATAGTGAAGTAGTGGAGGCAGGATGCATACATAGCTTTTAGAAAAGATACGACAAAGTTCATTGAGCAGGGAGAGAGTAAATCTAGTAGCGACCAGCGAAGAAGCAGGACCAGGAGCTGTGAATCGACCCCTGCAACCACAAATATGTGAGTACATATATTGGTACTGCACAAAATACTGGGGAAAATGGAAGTGTCTTAGCTCTCCGCAGCCCATCAAAAAATAGAACATAGAAATTTTAAACATACGGATTCCGTGTCAGGACGGGTTCCAATAGAGCAAGTTCTATAATGATGTGAGGTGTGGTGACGGGAAGGAAGCACGAGTCAGTAGACAGAACGGAGAGGGGAGGGAAATTTGTCCACTTAAGTGTGAATATAAAAGAATATGATCATCACTTGAATCAGTTTGACTGTTTTGTGGAAGTGAATAAGTGAGTCAAGAGGAGAGTTGGTAGCGTCTGAGGGTGGTAGTCCTTGAGGGTGGTAGTCTTTGAGGGTGGTAGAGTCTAAGGGTGGTAGTCTGTAAGGATGGTAGTCTTTGAGGGTGGTAGACTTTGAGGGTGGTAGTCTCTGAGGGTGGTAGTCTCTTGAGGGGGTGGTAGTCTTTGAGGGTGGTAGTCTCTGAGGGTGTAGTCTCTGAGATGGTAGTCTCTGAGGGTGGTAGTCTTTGAGGGTGGTAGTCTCTGAGGGTGGTAGTCTCTGAGGGTGGTAGTCTCTGAGGGTGGTAGTCTTTGAGGGTGGTAGTCTCTGAGGGGTGGTGTAGTCTGTAAGGTGGTAGTCTTTGAGGGTGTGTCTATTAGTCTCTAAAGGTGGTAGTCTCTGAGGGTGGTAGTCTCTGAGGATGGTAGTCTCTGAGGGTGGTAGTCTGTAAGGATGGTAGTCTTTGAGGGTGGTAATCTCTGAGGGTGGTAGTCTCTGAGGGTGGTAGTCTTTGAGGGTGGTAGTCTCTGAAGGTGGTAGTCTCTGAGGGTGGTAATCTCTGAGGGTGATAGTCTGTGAGGGTGGTAGTCTCTGAGGGTGGTAATCTCTGAGGGTGATAGTCTGTGAGGGTGGTAGTCTCTGAGGGTGGCAGTCTCTGAGGGTGGTAGTCTCTGAGGGTGGATAATCTCTGAGGGTGATAGTTTGTGAGGGTGGTAGTCTCTGAGGGTGATAGTCTGTGAGGGTGGTAATCTCTGAGGGTGGTAGTCTCTGAGAGTGGTAATCTCTGAGGGTGATAGTCTGTGAGGGTGGTAGTCTCTCAGGGTGATAGTCTGTGAGGGTGGTAGTCTCTGAGGGTGGTAATCTCTCAGAGTGATAGTCTGTGAGGGTGGTAGTTTCTGAGGGTGGTAGTCTCTGAGGGTGGTAATCTCTGAGAGTGGTAGTCTGTGAGGGTAGTAGTCTCTGAGGGTGGTAGTCTCTGAGGGTGGTAGTCTCTGAGGGTGGTAATCTCTGAGGGTGATACTCTGTGAGGGTGGTAGTCTCTGAGGGTGGTAGTCTCTGAGGGTGGTAATCTCTGAGAGTGATAGTCTGTGAGGGTGGTAGTCTCTGAGGGTGATAGTCTGTGAGGGTGGTAATCTCTGAGGGTGGTAGTCTCTGAGGGTGGTAATCTCTGAGGGTGATAGTTTTTGAGGGTGGTAGTCTCTCAGGGTGATAGTCTGTGAGGGTGGTAGTCTCTGGGGTGGTAATCTCTGAGAGTGATAGTCTGTGAGGGTGGTAGTTTCTGAGGGTGGTAGTCTGTGAGGGTGGTAGTCTCTGAGGGTGGTAATCTCTGAGAGTGATTGTCTGTGAGGGTGGTAGTCTCTGAGGGTGGTAGTCTCTGAGGGTGGTAGTCTCTGAGGGTGGTAGTCTCTGAGGGTGGTAATCTCTGAGGGTGGTGAGGTAGTTTCTGAGGGTGGTAGTCGGGAGGGTGGTAGTTTCTGAGGGTGGTAGTTTCTGAGGGTGGTAGTTTCTGAGGGTGGTAGTTTCTGAGGGTGGTAGTTTCTGAGGGTGGTAGTTTCTGAGGGTGGTAGTTTCTGAGAGTGGTAGTTTTCTGAGGGTGGTAGTTTCTGAGGGTGGTAGTTTCTGAGGGTGGTAGCTTCTGAGGGTGGTAGTCTCTGAGGGTGGTAGTTTCTGAGGGTGGTAGTTTCTGAGGGTGGTAGTTTCTGAGGGTGGTAGTTTCTGAGGGTGGTAGCTTCTGAGGGTGGTAGTCTCTGAGGGTGGTAGTTTCTGAGGGTGGAAAGTTTCTGAGGGTGGTAGTTTCTGAGGGTGGTAGCTTCTGAGGGTGGTAGTCTCTGAGGGTGGTAGTTTCTGAGGGTGGTAGTTTCTGAGGGTGGTAGCTTCTGAGGGTGGTAGTCTCTGAGGGTGGTAGTTTTGAGGGTGGTAGTTTCTGAGGGTGGTAGTTTCTGAGGGTGGTAGCTTCTGAGGGTGGTAGTCTCTGAGGGTGGTAGTTTCTGAGGGTGGTAGTTTCTGAGGGTGGTAGTTTCTGAGGGTGGTAGTTTCTGAGGGTGGTAGCTTCTGAGGGTGGTAGTCTCTGAGGGTGGTAGTTTCTGAGGGTGGTAGTTTCTGAGGGTGGTAGTTTCTGAGGGTGGTAGTTTCTGAGGGTGGTAGCTTCTGAGGGTGGTAGTCTCTGAGGGTGGTAGTTTCTGAGGGTGGTAGTTTCTGAGGGTGGTAGTTTCTGAGGGTGGTAGTTTCTGAGGGTGGTAGTTTCTGAAGGTGGTAGTTGAAGTCGAAGCTCAGTACTGAAGCAACTTATAAACATTTAACCACCTCCTTACAAATATATCTCTTCTGCCTTTCTTTTATTTATTTTTTTTATGATTAATGCATATATTTTTTTAAGGCAACCCAGCTGACTTCAATAAAGACGCCCAAGTGTTGCACATGTATCTGTTTTTTTTTTCAATTAACTGAACCTAATTGGAAAAGAAAGAAACCAGCAGTCGTAAAAAAAAACTAGAAGCATTAAGAATTTAAGGCTGGGCACCTCAACAGTAATAAAACCGACGTAGTAAAATGGAGGCGAGAACATCCCAGTTGGCAGAAACGTTTAAACTGTTGTACAGTGTAAAAAACAGTGATAACGGAAATTACATGTGATGAAAAACTCAACAGGAAAAAGCCTTTACTGTACAAAATGTTTTCTTCAGGGTTAGGATAACATTAGTATTATATATATATATATATAATTTTATATATATATATATTTATATATTATTTATATATATATATAATATATTATATATATTATATATATATGTATATATATATATATATGTATGTACACGAAAACACAAAGGTATATATGAGAGGTACGGGAAGGATCGCTCTTGGCTGTCAGGATGACAGGTCGTGTAACGTAAGGGAAGGGTCATTCTTGGTTGTCAGGTCAAGTAACTCCTGGTTAATTCGGTACGTCAAGTAATGTGAAGTAAAGACAGGGGTCTCACCTAGTTGTTGGGATGTGAGGTCAAGTCATATAACGGAATGGTTACTCATGGTTTTGTCAGAAAATCAGAGTCATGCGAGATGAAGGAAGGGTCACTCCTGGTTGTCTGGTCATGTGAAGTAAGGATGGGATCACTCCTCGTTGCGTCACACTGAGTAGCGTGGTATTCCTGTAACTAGTGATCCAAACACGACTACTTGGTGTGCCTTTGTTAGGAGTGTAAACTAAACTTCACCAAGGGTCGTGTTTTGACTTCCTTAGCTAACAGTAAGTCCTGCATGAGCCCCTGATCGTGTGCAAGTGACGACGTGGTGGACACACTGTCAGGGAAGCCATGGGTCGTGCAGGATCAACCACCTGCCAAGGTTCTTCCTTTCACTCCTATCCCATCATCTGTGATTAATATTCTTAATATTTTTATGAACCTAATGTCCACAATAACTAGCCCACAAGCGACCCTTAAAAACAAATCCTTGTTATCACTTGTGTGATTAGTAAATACGCAAGTTGGAATCTGTGTGTGTAGTGGCCAGAATAATTATTGAGTTAATAATAGTTAGCGATAAGATTATTCATAGTACAACATGCGCACTACGATCTCTATCTTAATGTGGCTTACAAAATCCCGTGTGAGGAATTACGACAGGTAACGTGTGTATAAATAGGCTTGTTTTCTTCGTGTGTACCAGTTACTAGTTATTAAGGGCACATGTCAACAGACACTTGATATAGGTGTGTTGTACTCACCTATATATATGTGGTTGCAGGGGTCGAGTCATAGCTCCTGGCCCCGCCTCTTCACTGGTCGATACTAATTCACTCTCCCTGCACTATGAGCTTTATTATACCTCTTTTTAAAGCTATGTATGGATCCTGCCTCTACTATATCACTCTCTAGATTGTGTGTGTGTGTTTACGTATGTGTGTGTGTGTACTCGTATATGTGTGTGTGTACTCGTATGTGTGTATGTACTTGTATGTGGGTGTGTGTGTCGAAACGGGTTCGGTGGTGATAGAATTGGAGAATGAATACACTCGATGGATGTCTAGGTAGCGTATATTAATATATCAGTAGCGCCCAGTGCCCAGTCTTGAGTTCAACTGCTTCCCCAGTGCCCAGAGGGCACGGAGAGCGGCATCATGCTAGGTCAGTAGTGTGTCACTAACGGTCGGTGTGAGTACTCGTATGTGTGTGTGTGTTTGTATGTGGTGCGTGTGTACTCGTATATGTTTGTAGTGTGAATGTATGTTTTTTCTCGTATGTGTGAGTGTGCTCATATGTGTGTAAAATTGTATGTGGTGTGCGTACGCATGTGTGTGTGTACTCACCTAATTGTGGTTGCAGGGGTCGAGACTCAGCTTCTGGCCCCGCCTCTTCACCGACCGCTACTAGGTCCTCTCTCCCCCTGCTCCATGAGCTTTATCTTACCTCGTCTTAAAACTATGTATAGTTCCTGCCTCCACTACATCGCTTGCCAGACTATTCCACTTCCTAACTACTCTATGACTGAAGAAATACCTAACATCCCTTTGACTCATCTGAGTCTTCAGCTTCCAATTGTGACCCCTTGTTTCTGTGTCCCATCTCTGGAACATTCTGTCTCTGTCCACCTTGTCTATTTCACGCAGTATTTTGTATGTCGTTATCATGTCTCCCCTGACCCTCCTGTCCTCCATTGTTGTCAGACCGATTTCCCTTAACCTTTCTTCATAGGACATTTCCCTTAGCTCTGGAACTAGCCTTGTTGCAAACCTTTGCACTTTCTCTAATTTCTTGACGTGTTTGACCAGGTGTGGGTTCCAAACTGGTGCTGCGTACTCCAGTATGGGCCTGACGTACACAGTGTATAAAAGCTTGAACGATTCCTTACTGAGATACCGGAACGCTATTCTCAGGTTTGCCAACGCCCATATGCCTCAGCAGTTATCTGGTTAATGTGTGCTTCTGGCGATGTACTCGGTATTATACGCACTCCTAGGTCTTTCTCCTTGAGTGAGGTTTGCAGCCTTTGGCCTCCTTGCCTATACTCTGTCTGCGGTCTTCTTTGCCCTCTCCGGCCTTCATGACTTTGCATTTGGCGGGTTAAATTCTAGGAGCCAGTTTCTGGGCCACACATCTAGCCTGTCCATGTCTCTTTGTAGACCTGTCTGGTCCGCGTCTGATTTAATTCTCCTCATTAACTTCACGTCATCTGCAAACAGGGACACTTCTGAGTCTATCCCTTCCGTCATGTCGTTCACATATACCAAGAATAACACTGGTCCCAGGACTGACCCCTGTGGGACACCGCTCGTCACCGGCGCCCACTGTGATACCTCATCACGGATCATGACTCGCTGTTGCCTCCCTGTTAGGTATTCTCTGATCCATTGCAGTGCCCTTTCTGTTATACGTGCCTGTTCCTCTAACTTCTGCACTAATCTCTTGTGAGGAACTGTGTCGAAGGCCTTCTTGCAGTCCAAGAAAATGCAATCAACCCACCCCCCTCTGTGTGTGTGTGTGTGTGTGTGTGTGTATGTAGTGCGTGTGTGTATGTGTATGTAGTGTGTGTGTGTATGTAGTGCGTGTGTGTGTGTGTGTATGTAGTGTGTGTGTGTGTGTGTGTGTGTGTGTGTGTGTGTGTGTGTGTGTGTGTGTGTGTGTGTGTGTGTTATGTAGTGGTGTGTGTGTGTGTGTGTGTGTGTGTGTGTGTGTGTGTGTGTGTGTGTGTGTGTGTGTTGTGTTGTGGTGTGTGTGTGTGTGTGTGTGGGTGTGGGGTGTGTGTGTGTGTGTGTGTGTGTATGTAGTGCGTGTGTGTATGTGTATGTAGTGTGTGTGTTTGTGTGTGTGTATGTAGTGCGTGTGTGTGTGTGTATGTAGTGTGTGTGTGTGTGTGTGTGTGTGTGTGTGTGTGTGTGTGTGTGTGTGTGTGTGTGTGTGTGTGTGTGTGTGTGTGTGTGTGTATGTAGTGCGTGCGTGTGTGTGTGTGTGTGGTGTGTGTGTGTGTGTGTGTGTGTGTGTGTGTGTGTGTGTATGTAGTGTGTGTGTGTGTGTGTGTGTGTTTGTGTGTGTGTGCGAGTGATTGCGTTTGAAATCGTGTTCGCGCCAGCATTAGTCATAAAACATGTTCGAACATGTACAAAAAAATCTTCGATTACACGTTTCCCGGGAGTCGAGTTAACAAATTTTATTCACATTCATTATATATTGCAACCAGATTAATCCTGGCAACTTAACTTAGCTGATACTTACCTACATTGCAAAAATATAACTAATCTAACTTACGAATTTCACATCCCAAAGTTAGACGATTCCAAATGTGAGAGTTTACTTCTAGACCTCAAACGTTTGTGTTCAGTTTCATAGTGTTTAAATGAGGGTGCCTCGATGCAGGTAAAGTGATCTTCATCCAAAGAACTAGAGTTACCTTCCCCTTTCTTTGCTTCGTTCATTTCTCAGGCCCTTTACAACTCCTATGGGTTTACCGCTTCCCGTCCTCCTCCACGAATATAGCAGTGTACCAATATTGCGACACCTTGCAAGAACTCATGTTACTACGTCAGTCTACGTGCCACCCGAACGTTCGTGCTTTATAGTCTCATTCCCCGCCTTTCGACTCTGCTACGTGTATCTGGAATATTTTATTATCCAACGACCGTATTTTATTCACCTATTTATGGTAAAATCTTAGCACCTGTCTTGATGGGAAGGCTGTAAACAGTAGCTTGAGTTTAATTGGTTTGAGACAACCTTCTCGAGCTACACTGCCATACAGTGATAAGATAACCCTCGGGGGTTATATCATACCCCGCCTGCCGCATCGACACTTAGTTTGCTGAACCAGCTGCGACTGTCGACAGCTGCCTTTCCTGTGTTCTAGAGGCATTATTGTGAGCACTAATCAACACTGAAAGACTTTGTGCAGTGAAAACTTTCGCTTATTTGCTGTGTGCCTCCGTCAATGTATAAAGGATATTCCCTAGAAGGTCAACTTCGAAGGACTTCCTTATTCGCTTTCAGAGACAGACACCACAGAGAACCACCTTAGATCTCTACCGCCTGTGCTGAGGACACGGCTATCAGTTACATCCTTTAACTTTAAAAGTAAAGCAGAAGTTTGTCTCTGCAAAACTCACAAGTAAACATGGCCCGGAAGATTGGAAGATTGCTAGAGAGCAGTGTGTCTGAGGTGCAAGGTGGATCCCGAGTGCATATGGCTGGCCGGCGTCAGTGTCTGGCCTGTGTTGGCAGAAACAACGCCTCCGGGACCAACAACCACATTAACATCTTTAGTACTGGCATAACTGCTGACATGGAAGACACTGAAAGTAGAAACAACACTGGGATGAGGATAACGCACCAGAATGAGGGTGATTTGGACATCACTCTGCTAATCCACTACGTTACCAGCACAAACCTAATCTGAGAGGGTCTTCCACATGTAGGTTTAAACAACTGTGTCCTCCCACCTTTAGCACTGCGGGAATTTACTCAAAATTTTAACGACATTCTGTTTTACAAATCACGTCCTAAACATACAAAAAATAACGTAAATATAAATTTTTAAGGTGTAAAATATAAACAAACTTGATTACAATTGCAATTTGAAAATGCTCATTGCTATGAGAGTTAAAAAGGGAGGGAATAAAAAAGTTATTATGTTTCCTTGTATTTAAGTTAGGTTGAGAGGACAATTAGAAGGTATTTCATCATATGTATTTATTCGGATAGCTGGCCCTCTGGTGTGATCTTAGTAACCATGTCTCTGTTGTATCCTACATACCTTTTTCTGTATTTCTCAGTATCACTTCAACTAGCTATGGTGCTGTCTCAAGACTAGCAGAGACCTAAGCCTCCGTTATATCTAGAGCTGAACGATCCACACTGGATTATCACTTCGTATATAAATAACGTAGATACAGTAATTATATTTTACTGATTAAATAGTAGTAAATGTTGACGTTTACGCACTACTACTGACTCTTATCAGTCACAAGACATTCGCTCACCACTGATTAGATATGAAGCACAATATAAATATAGCAGGTGTTTTATGCAGGAGACAGACGTGTTCTGGCCACCAGGTCTTGCCCTGGCCTGCAGTACGATGAACTCCTATAAATCCTTATCCTAGTTTTTGATAAAATACTTTCAACATTTGAACTATTTCTCTCTTAAATTTTACTGTAGGCTTGGCTTTCATATTTCTATTTTAATATTTGCATTGGGAGACACCTAACTGCTACTTTAGCCTGGGAAACTCAGTTTTAGATTTAGTCAAAACATATCGACAACAAGTGTGTCCTACAGGCTACACTTAACCTATGTTTCAGGATTTTATTTATACTTTAATTCTTTAAAGTGTATATACGGAGTTTATACACATTTCTTAGAAATGTGTGTGCTTACTGAGAGATATACACCACAAGGTGTATAACACCATGATGATTCCGGTTTTCCTTTATACAAAAGTTTCATTTATTACTCATTGCTTTTCTCTATTCACTTATAACTCACTTGAAAAGTGTCTAACGATTATTTGTTATAATCTCCAGAATTCAGGACTTCATGAAGGCCGTGAGAGGCAGTGAAGGAGAACGTCTTGATCTCGGCTAGACACTGGTGAGACAAGCTTCGCCAGAGCCAGTGAAGGATGGAATCTAGTCGTTCGCGGCTAGACACTGGTGTTAGACTTCAGCTTTGTCAGGCCGTGAGAGGCAGTAAAGAAGAAACTAGTCTATCACGGTCAGACACTGAGACATAAGCTTCGCCAGGATGTGGGGGTAAACAGGATACAAAGTCTCGTTATTTGAAGGTGCGAAGAAGAGAACCTGTTACTACTGCTTCAATTTATTCAGTATGACGACTAAGACTCAAGTCGCACAACAAGCTTTTATTTAGACATTCCTTCTGGGTAGAACTTCATCAAACCATAAGCGAAGCAGAGAATAAAGTTGTGCCCCAGTAAAAGCTTGTACCTCAACTTGTGTCTTCTCCATTTCATCCAGTCCGCACAGATTGCATCACACTGCTCGTTACACCAGTGGAATGTCATACGCTACTTCAAGCGACACGCAACTCTTGCTGCTAATTTGTATGGATAAGGAAGTAGCATGAACAGGCCCCTGATGTTAAATGAAATGCAGTGACATGCATTCTGGCTGATTTGGGAATTAAATTTTTCAATTTGCATCACCAGAATTTTTTTTATAAAGATGAAATTAAGCAAAACATGCCTTTGTTTGGACAACTCTTTGCTCTGAGTAAAGATTACTTTATTCCCTACTTTAAAGATTAGTGTTCTTGACTGGTGGTGAACAGATGACACGTAGCTTTTATGACCCTTTGAAATAATCGCCCAGTTAGTCAAACATCTAAGTAAATTTTTTTAAGTTTTCAAGTGACTTGGAAAAGTCTCTACTCAGATTGTTTATCAGGTTCAAAGCATATTGACTATACAGAGGATCATAAAGGCTGCACGCCACCTGTTCACAACCAGTCAAGGATATTTTAAACGCTAAAATAGGGATCAAAGTTAACTGTAAAAATGTACATGCTGAAATGTATACTTATCGGGATGTACATACATGGTCGCTCTCGGTTCATACGCATCAAGAGATACATACTGATCAGAATATCCAAAGCGAAACGTCGTCCAAATGAAGATTTATTCTGTGGAGGCGGAGGAGGGTAGCCTAGATGTTGGTGATCGGCTCTTGAGCCCAGGAGTGGAAACCACCCTTCCCTTGCTAGGATCAAACCTGTTTACCTTACATTCCCAAGGGAGTTTTATGAAATCCTTCCCCTGTGAGGAGTTCCGTCCTCCAACCAGTTATTGGTTTTCTCTTGGTTTTGGTTTGGTAAGGTTTGTCAGGAAACAGAATATATGTTTCCAGACACGGGTCTGTCATAGATGACCCGCACCTGGAGCTTTTGGTCATCTGACTGAGGCCTTCCGCTGGCTTACTGGTCCACCCTTTTAAAAATTATGGTCATATTTATAACCATTGGTAATTAATTGTTTTTTTTTCTTTTACAAGTCATCGTCTATACCATCCATGATATTTGAAATGGGATTTGCTAAATGCTAAATATGTAATTTTTTAGAAACCTTTTCAGTACGATTTAACACCACAAATAAATACATATTTCTTATATAATATTTATTAGAATTGTCTTAATTCTCTGCTTGTATTTACGTATTTTTGTACGATATTTTTTATACGTAAACATAATCACAATAATATAAGAGTTGTCCTTTAATCAGTAAAGGTTATATATATAGTATAATATAAACTTAATAATAACACCAAGAAATATGTTTATTATAATGAAACTATAAATTAAGAAATGATGTCTTTATTATATACAGGGTTCTGATTAATTAGTAATTTTGGCTTAAAGCTTATCAACACACGAGGGTCATTAACGCTACATATCACCTTTTAATCACTAATTGAAAATAATCACTGATATTAATTTTGACACATTGACCCTCTTGAATTGTTAAAAAAATGTTTTAATTATTGTATACTGAAATCATTCACACACACACACACACACATATATATATATTATATATATATATATATATATATATATATATATATATATATATATATATATATATATATATATATATATATATATTATATATATATCGATCGAATATGTAAAATGTCAATTACAAATATTTAAATATAAGTCCTTCTAAATTTTCTTTTATATGTTTAAAGATATATTTTTTTCCATTAATGTTAATGTAAAAAAATTTAATTTTGCACCGAAAGAATCTTAGAAAACTTACCTAACCTTGTTATAACAAGAACAATTTATTTTAGCCTAACCCAACAAAATATATTTTAGATTTGTTTACAGTAATTTAATACTAAACAAACACAATGAAATATATTTTTTTCTTTAGGTTCAGAATGATTTTGGCGAAATTATTGCATACATAAATTTTCACTTGTCCTATATGGCAAGATGAGCGTTGCTATTTAAGCCAAGATCGCAAATTCTGCCTATTCGGCACAATAACGAATATATATATATATATATATATATATATATATATATATATATATTATATATATATATATATATATATAATTATATTAACATTTTGACACATGTTTTGACGATACAATCTTGTAGAGATGTACTTGATATTCCACACAATTAAATATTGTAAACAGTTTTATGAATGTTTTATTTATTCTCACAACAAAGAACATCCATGAGGGGAAAAAGTT
Source organism: Cherax quadricarinatus (assembly GCF_026875155.1). Classification (NCBI taxonomy): domain Eukaryota; kingdom Metazoa; phylum Arthropoda; class Malacostraca; order Decapoda; family Parastacidae; genus Cherax; species Cherax quadricarinatus. The sequence continues at coordinate 3,933,105 of NC_069415.1, forward strand.
GCGTAAGAAAGCTGTAGAATTGCGGGAAAGTCATATCCTGTGTGGATAAACTCTACTACTGGTGGAGTCACATCCTGTTTAAGAAGCTTCTGCTGCCTTCTGGAAGTATTCTAGTGTTTGATGATATGGGCCGAAGGCATTCGTATAATGAGATGTATCTCATGATGTTGACAAAAAAAAAGAATGAATATTTTCGGCTTTAAATTTTGCTTTCGATTCCTTTTATCGTTCTTTCTGTATCTTGCAGTGATAAAGCTTCAGCATATTTTAGTGCATATTTCGGGACAGAGGTGAAGATGGATACAAAACTGTAGAACAAGTCCGTGTAGAGATTTATCGCAATAAAGTTTAAAGTTTCTCTTCGCTGAGTGGAACATCACCTTCCCAAGCTTGCTCTGAAACTCGTTTATTTTCATACTCGACGGCATTTCATTTACGCCTCCTGAGGGTAAAATACGCTGGTAATGGTACTAGATGTTCCAAGTGACTCAGAGCCAAAGAGGAACATGACTCTCATGTACAGCTCTTGTAAGCTGTACCTTCTAGGGTGGGAGGGGTGACTATATTAAAGGACTCTTTAGCAAAGGAGCTTGAATTGTTCTTCTCTGCCTCGTGTCAAACTCGATTACTATTTGAATACAATATAAAAAATAATCGATCATGAATTGGAACTTATTCACAAGTGGTCAAAGATTTTTTTGTTTCATTTTTAAAGTAAGCTGCTGACTTGTTACACAGCTTAACCAGCATGATATGCTATAAGCCATCTAAATCCTCTGTGTAAAATGACACTCAAAAACACACCTGAACCTCCTGTGTAAAGGGTAATGGAATAAAACACCAAAATCCCCGAACTGTAGTGTGTCATCACAGTTTGAGACTTTCTGATTATAAACAAGAATTAAAAAAATTCTAGGTGCTAATATGAACTTTAAATAAACAGATTTAAGAGCTGCTGTCTTAGCTTAGCTCATTTCAAAGACTCAGCCTTAAGCTATACTACTGAGATGACCTATATTGCTTGGTAAACAGGTGTCATGGCACTATTCCCTTCTGTCAGCGGTATATGATTATAATATAATATTAATGTTTCTCATCTAAGGCCGTTATTAGTAATTAAAATGCCAAAGATGAAAAGTTCACGAGCGGGTGAAACAATAGTTATATTATTAAAAATTAATGAAATATACTAACAACAGCTACACCATCTATCTCAATAACTCTGAACATCAACTAGATAATCAGTCAAAAGAAAACATACTTCAGCAGGACTGTAGAAATGACTTGTAGCCTTATCTACAACGTCTGCCTATAAGTATTTCTGTACTAGTCACTTGTTCTGTTTCTCATCAGGTGATTTTTTCCAGGTAAAGTAGAAGAATGAGCAGTGAATGCGCATCAAGGCTACTTCTGTTTAGTTTGTGGTAGAGATTGTTCTTTGTGACGTTCAAGTAAATCATCCTGTGACTATTGTAGTACCTGCGAGGGTGACTATTGTAGTACCTGCGAGGGTGACTATTGTAGTACCTGCGAGGGTGAGTATCGTAGTACCTGCGAGGGTGACTATTGTAGTACCTGCGAGGGTGAGTATCGTAGTACCTGCGAGGGTGACTATTGTAGTACCTGCGAGGGTGACTATTGTAGTACCTCCGAGGGTGAGTATCGTAGTACCTGCGAGGGTGACTATTGTATGATTGTTAAGGGCTACAGAAGTGAAGTACACTGAGATATTACTGCATACCTGATGCGTTACAGCAGAGCTCCTGTCCCTAGAGGTGTGAAACTTCTCTCTACATAAAAACCAACTCTTTGGGAGCTAAACCCGCAGGCACCAGGCATCAGTTTCGCGTAATACTTTCACTTTCAATACCTCAATGTTTATGCCATGTATTATGGAAATATATCTTTTAACTTAAGAGTAATTTATCAAGCATGTCTTTAGGACGATAGCTGGCACATTTTTGCTCAAACTTAAACTTACAGATTAACAGTTATTATCATCTTAGCGCGTTTCAAAGCCCAGCCGTCTTAGTGCATGCAAACACCTCACCCTTTCATTGATGTGACCCACAACAGTCGGCCTACACCCGGTACCTACCTGTAGATAGATGAACATGGGTAAGACGAATAAGGAAACATGATCTGTGCTTCCACTAGTCACGGGATCGATCCCAAGTCCTTCAGTTGTGGGCTGAAGGAGTTCCTGTGAGCTTTTCTCGTCCAGAAGTGGCTAATGAGAGCCTCTGGTTACCAACTGGTTGTGTGACCATGTAGACACATTAGTAGCTCATCGTAGAATGACAAATTCCTTAAACAGGTACACAATACCATGTATTAGGGACTCCACTTCCTCTTCTCTTTCTACATGGTAATAACTTCCATAAATGCAAATATCGCTGTTTTCCGGGATAATTTTATCATTCTTAAATTAAACAGTATAATCAATTCATATCAAATTTCGGTAATAAAATTTAATATATGACATTTTTTATATTGTTTTTCTAATCATTTAAGGTGTAAATAATCATTCCATTTCGTCACTTCAACATTTATTTTGCAAAACATTATATCCAAAGACTGATACAAATTTATGTAAATTTCACCTTATACACACACAAATATGCAAACAATAATATTCTACAAAAACGAAAAAATAATGGTTTCAATGCCCAAATCATTTATAGGAATGAGTAGAAAAATATGGCACTGGAAGGAAACAATATTTGTTTTAAGAGTAAAAAAATTTACAAGATAAATATCATTCATGAGAAATACGCGAAACGTGACAGAAATAATAACGCTGGAGATGAAAGCAGGTATAATAAATCACTGACGAAGTCAAATCCAGATTCAAATATAAAGAAAACGATACCTTAACATAATATTAACTTATAAAGAAAATGATATAATATAATATTAACTTATCAGTAATATAATATCTGACCGTAAGGGACTGTAATAGGTAAAAAAAAAAAAACATTCATATAGCCTGTAATAGATGAATGTCTTAAATATACCTGTAATTAAGATATACAATTTGATGCACATGAGCAGAATGCAGAAACTTACGAGAAGTGTTTTCCAGTGTTCAGACACTGAGTTTACATTATTATTGTTTATTTGTGAAATATAGGCAGTAAGTCGACAAGTAGTATAAGAAAGAAACGTAGATAGAAAGACTGCACTAACGCGACGTTTTGCACAGTGTGAGCTTTATCCAGGAGCTTTATGAAGCACTCGCTGAGCGAAACTTAAATTTAATAAAGACTTGCTCTGTCTACGTATCTTTGGTTTACTATTATCTATATTTTGAATTAAAAGCGTTCTTAACTGGTAAAAACAAAGCAAACTGTTTACGTAATTCTTAACTCTTAATCTGCTCATGAAAACTCTTAACCTGCTCATGAAGACATTGACTAGAAAATAAAGAGTGCTTGATGTGTTAACCCTGCAGTAAAACTGATAACTGAAGAATCATTATGCTGTTTTTGGTGTCATTAACATATTACTGCGAAGGATAAAATTATACATAACCTCGGCATAATAAAGTTGACTTAAGCTGTATAATGTTGCCATAGTGTATGTTAACTTATACTTATTACTTAGAAGTCTAATTATACTCTTATTATTAGAGGTTGTATGTAGTTATTAGAAGAGGGTGTATATAATTTGCAAATTTTGAAATAAAATATATTTTACCAACATCATCTGCATGACTGAAACCTTGACATTGTTTCGAAAAAAGATCAAAATATAGATGATAATAATTTTATATAAAAAAAATATTTCTTGTATTTATGTAAGTAAACTCATTTGGTTAGGCTTGTCATGCAGACTCACTTCAGCTTAAGTACAGATAAACGCAACCTTGGCTCAGTTTTCCTAAGTTAGGCTTGCATTTACGGAGTGATTCCACCACATCAGTAAGGCCATACATAGGGCCGCGACGGATGTTTGGTTTGCAACACTAAATGCTAAATTTATCACTTCTCTTAGCTTTGATGATCGCGGACACAGGCTCGGCAATCTCTAAATGAAAAGAACACTCTCTCTTGCTTTCAAAGTGACGACATTACTGTACTCAGTGCCTTTATATTAATTCCTAAACAAAAGTATTCATTTTCCATAATTGACATTGTTTAAAGTACTTATTTGCTAGCCTGAGTGTGTTCTATTTTTTTATTAAAATTGCCAAACCGTATCCAAAAACAGAACAATGCCTTTTTATATTACTTGCAGCACCACAACAGCTTATTCCAATGTACACACGCGAACACCAAAGGCAAATTTTTTTTACTTAAGTCCTGAGAGAACGCGCACTTACACTACATAATATTCAATGTGAAAATCTTTTATGACACCTCAACATTGGTTGTTTTAATGGGTTTAAAGCCAATCAATTACACGAGGGTCATTAAGGCTACATGTTGCCTTAACATCAGTCAAGGATACTTTAATCTCTAAATTAGATCAATATATCAAGGTGTGTGTGTGTGTGTGTGTTATGTCTGTTTATACACTTGAGTTTACGTTAATCCATAGCCTCATGTAGTCGATAGGCTTTAAACCCATTTAACTATCAAAGAAAACTCTCAGTACATAAATACTGAAAGATACGCAACTCACGGTGTACATAACCCTGACACCTTAAAAAATTCCTTTATCTTCATATGAAATACTTATTTGTTGTGAAAAGACTTTTTTTTACATTTATGTAACTTTTAAATTAGAAATTCAATGATCAAAGCTTGGGTTACTTGCCAGTTCATTAATAAAGCGTTTTAAAAACTTTGCCTTTAGCGTCAAACCTTACAGACTAATGGGAGCAGGCGTTTCCCATTTCAAAAATCTTTTGTGGGATGTGTAGCCCTTCCCTGAAAAGCCTTAAATTTAAGAGTGGGGAGAAGAGTGCTTCCATTGAAAGACTAATTTCAAGGACTGGAAAAGAATATGCTTCTCCTGAAAGACCTAAAGCATGAAGGAAGCACCCAACGCCCCTGAAAGACCTTAAAGTAAGCAGGAAGTAGGCATCTACTCCCTGTGAAGTTGAGAGAGAGGGCATTGTGCCTCTCCTGAAAGACACGGTAGTCTAGCGCTGAGCGTTCAATACTAGCGGCAAGTGAGATCAGTCGTTTGTTAATGTCATAAGTGTTAGTTAATCGGAACATTGTAGTTCCCCTCTTAGGCTGTCAGGAAATCCTTCAGTAATTCCCCCTCCTAACCCAGTCCGTTAAGCTTCACAACACGTAATGATGACTACTGTTTATTGTAGTTTTAATCAGGGATTGTTAGGCTTTGCTTCAGTAGTATAAACCTTTAATAAATAGTGAGGCTGAAGCAAGAAATTATATTCAAAATCAGTAATTAATTACACAGTTTTATTAGAACTTGCTAATCTTTGGAATGTTGTGAGATAGTGGAGTACGCAGTTTTTCCTATTCACACATCGATCAAAGTTTACAATAATTGAATATTCATTGCTGAATACATTACTTCATAGTGAAAGACATTGGGCAGTGAGCCAAATGTAGCAATCCTGAAGCCTTGTTACTTAAAACTTTATTTATAGGAATTATTACAAACATTCTGAAAAATCTACACAATTAATTTTTTGAACTTTCAAGTGCTGAAAAGTGACACAATCAGGTCTTGTGTAGTTAAACCTAAGGGATGTGTGTAATGATACAGTAAGATGCAAATTAATTCACTTAGGCCCAAGGCCACAATATGAACTAATTACGGAGACATATTTAGTCACAAAACCGATCGTGTATATCACTTAATGATCAATCCCTATACTTTGATGCACCCAATTTACAAAGCTTGCGGTTATTTCACTAAGATACTGCCTCGTAGAGGCATCTCTTTGGGGACTTTTCCTTATAATAACAATGGCAACACATCTTAAGCCTACAGTGAACAACAGTTGTTCAGGATTTTATTTTCGTAAATCTAATGGTTGACCAGAGGGAATGAGCAGGATCCCAAAACCATCACTAAAGGCAGATCCTTATCTTGTCTTTGCCGAGGAGGTGACCCACACGCCGGGAGCCATCACCTCCACGGCCTACAACAACACGTGGCCAGAGAGGTACACAAAAACACCACGTTGACCTCCCCGCAGTGCCACAGTCCAAGTGGTAACAGAACAGTAGACATTGAAAAAAAATGCCCACATGTTACCAGTAATTAATGCACGAAGCATGCTATTCTAAATCCCCATCATCCTAAAAGAGAATTAAAGAAGTTGTTGCCTAGATATCGATCAGCGTAGCCTGTTGACGAGTCGCCACCAGATGAGGCAGAGCAAGGAGGCGGTGATACATTTGGTGAGTGCTGTTGGTACTGCCAGGTTGAAGGAAGCATCATTACTTCTCTTGGTCGCAACCTGAAAGGAATAGAGAGACAAAAGAATGAGTTAGAATACTCGTTACATTATGACTATATTAATTGAAACCAATTTTAAATAACTCAGTGAATATAGTATGGCAGAGGGTCAACTTAAGAATGCCCTCTCTTCCCTGGTATCATAACAATGGAAGACAAGCCACGGGGAATGGTAATCTTCAACTCAGGATCTTTCACACGTCTCTGTGCGTCATTAGGAGCCATGCAATGTTGCAAGAGCAGAAACAGGTGGATCGAGGGAACGTATTCTCAGAGTAAGGTAGCGTGGTGTGTGTGTGTGTGTGTGTGTGTGTGTGTGTGTGTGTGTGTGTGTGTGTGTGTGCGCGCGCGCGGGCGTGTGGCTTAATTTACATAAACTTGTGATCCAGAGAAGAAAATATTCAATATCACTTCGTGCCTATCTATTTTTCCCAGAGACAGACATCACACTATATTGAGAATTCGTCGAGTCACAACAATACCATCCGACTCTCAAAGTGCAAACACCGCACTTTCCACTTCACGCTAACGCGATGCCTAGTAAACCAACTACGCATACAATGCCTGTATCAGCGGAAACGAAAACGTTATGGCAACACGAATTCAGAGGTGGTAATGTTTATGAAGAAATAAGAGGCAGCGAAGTGCAAAGAAGCACGTGGTAGCAAGGGACGACTAGTGTCACAGTGACTACTTACCCCACGACTACTCTGTGCTAGTCTTGATGAACTAAAACCTACTATTTATTTTTTTCCTATTCTTGGCGACGGTTCGTGAATTTGCTTACCTGCACTCACACATTTAATACAAATACTAATGACAGTTCTATCTTCATGAGAGATCCCAGAAGGCTTCAATTTATGGTTGCAAATATTCAAATGTATTTATATGAAGAACATAAAAATACGAAAACAATGACAATGGAGAGATGTACCTATTGTGGAGAAATTTCTCCAGTGAAGGGGTTATCTCTCAGCCCTCTGAGGGGGCTTAGCCCTCCCGGAAGGGGCTAGTGAATTCTAGTCTATAGCTAAACGACAAGAAACCTGCCCTTTTGTAATGAATACTGTTGCAATGTGTAGTAAGGAAGAGATATAAAGCTGAACTCAGCAGTTCTTTTGTGCGAGGGTGACTTGCGAGCTCTGGGCAGGGCGACAAGCTAGGTTGAATTCAGACAGGAGAGCGTGAACATGTCACAAATCTCCCGCTGAGAACAAAGAAAACACTGACTTTGTGCTTTAAACTCTGAAATAGTGTCAATCTCCACTAGGAAAACTAGTGTTAAAAAGAAACACGAGTGATATCATCCGCGGTACAATCCCGATAAGTGTAGTTTGTGTCGCGGTATGTATTCAGGTTTTACGAACAAAGGGACAAGATATCACCCTATCGCGAAAAAAACTGACCGAAGTGACTCCCTATCGACGAGTGAGGACATAACTATGCATCTGTAGCAGCCTACTCAAGACATCAATACCGGGGTCATACTTCCCATACCACAGACTAGGGAAAATTGGGTCAGTTACAATACCCAGGTAAGTCCAGCCATACCCACACCTGATCACCTTAGCTACAGCTAATAGGTAGGGGTGTTACCAACAGATCCCGTGATACGTGGGTGATTCACCCAAACCTACTTAAGTATCACTAAGCATTTCAGACGATAGTGAAATGCTGAGATGTACGCTCCTTGGGGCAAATTATATGACTAACAAACTTGTTAGCACACAGCCACTGTGGAATCTGGAACGACACCCCGACGGGATGTCCAGGGAGAGGCTGCTGGACAGGACGATGCTAACAGATAAGCACCGATTACTATATGTTTCATGCAGGAAAGTGTATTTATCTAACCAGTTCTCCATACCTATGATTTTCTTATTAGTGATATATACATTATATATATATATGGAGATGGGAAGTACAGTGCCTGCACTCTGAAGGAGGGGTGTTAATGTTGCAGTTTAAAAACTGTAGTGTAAAGCACCCTTCTGGCAAGACAGTGATGGAGTGAATGATGGTGAAAGTTTTTCTTTTTCGGGCCACCATGCCTTGGTGGGAATCGGCCAGTGTGATAATAAATAATAAAATATATATATATGTATTGACTGGTCATAATTTGACATGTAATAAACTTTACTATGGCGTAGGGGACATACTTGTTACCAGCTTTTAAGTCGATAATCCTAGCATTAAATCCGGCCATAATGTCGCAAATGACACCAATCTAATATAATCAGCTAACTGCCTGACAAACAGCCATTTGCCGTCCAGGTGACCCATCCCCAGCCAGAGGTGTAACAAGCGCACGTGGGCCTCGTTACCATATTATAATTATGAGATTAACTGCTGGTTTATCCCTGCATGGCCCCGTAATCTGCTGTTGCTGCTCCTGGATGGCATCACCCCGTGACGTCACCTGGCCAGCGATAGGTAATCACCCCAGAATAATAATAATAATAATAATAATAATAATAATAATAATAATAATAATAATAATATAATTATATATTATTATTATTATAATAATAATAATAATAATAATAATAAAATAATAATAATAATAATAATAATAATAATAATAATAATAATAGAAGAATATGAAGAAAATATAATAATAATAATAATAATATTTAATAATAATAATATTAATATTAATTTAAATGGATACTTTCGAAGCAACAAATTATTTATATTTAGTATACGACTTACCAAAAAAAAAAAAAAATGCGAACAAGGTAGTTCATGTGATCCTTAGCGAGCGGACTTTCGCTTCTGCCTGACGCCTCTTCCTCAGTAATAACAATAGGCTGTACATAATTAATGAGATGGAGTCATTAACTAGAGGGAGGTTGGCGTCACGTGCGTGCACGCACCAACGCACGTGCGTCCTCTTCCGTGCCACCTTACCTTTTTTGGGGGTGGGGGGAAAGAGGGGAGTTTACCTGTGAATGAAGGGTGAGGGGGAGATTACCTGGTTGGTAGGACAATATGGAAGGAGAGAGGTGAGTGTATCTGGGGGTGAGCTGGTTATTAAACGAGGGGGAGGGAAGGGTTCCCCTCAGAGGGTATGGGGAAGCTTTTGGGGCGAGGGGTAGGGGAGAGGGAAATGTATCTACAAGAGGGGTATTGACAAAGGAAAGTTTAACGCGTGTGTCAAGTGGAAGAGGGGAAATGACCTTACTATTCTTCCCCTCTCCTGATCTCTCCCCCTCCACCTCTCCCACTGCCCTTCACTTCTCCCATTGCCCCTTCCCCTCTCCCTTTACCCTGCTACCTCTCCCGCTGCCCCTTCACTTCTCCCATTACCCATTACCCCTACACCTCTCCCACTGCCCCTTCCCCTCTCCCATTTCCCCTTCACCTCTCCCACTGCCCCTTCACCTCTATCATTGTCCCTTCCCCATGATACATATATTTCATTCTTTCAGTAGAAGGCACCTTGAAGGGATTCAATGGTGCTCTTGATCCGAGGAACTAGAACCACCCTCCGTTTACTTTCATCATACTCGAATACCTCCCGTTACCCTCCCATAATTAATAATAATAATAATCATAATAATAATAATAATAATCAGCACTCGAGCTGTTCAGTGCATAATTATTTGTCTCAGTTAAAACCTTAATTAAAAAAATAGATAAACCCCATAAAACTTTTCTGTTTTACATAACCTCATTTTTTTCCTCGACAGTTTTTACCAAAAATTCTAATCACATCCCCTTTCCCCTTTCCGGAGTTCTCTCACCTCCCCTCATGTTATCTGCCACGTCCTCTGTCCACTTTCCTCTTCCCACCAACTTTCCCCTCTTCGCTGCCGCCAGATACTCCATATATGATAGACTGGCGGCTCTTAAACAAGTAGTCTCATTTGAAATTAATTATTAGTTCCCCTCAGTGTCTATCCCGCACGTCCCCTTCTTTCCCCTTCCCCGCTATTCGCATCATGGCACGGCAGATGGTGTCCCCTCAGACGCCCCTGAGAATGAGGGGAACGTCAGGACGGAGAAAGAAAATGTGGGGAAAAGCGATGCGATATTTGAGAGAGAGAGATTACACACACACACACACACACACACACACACACACACACACACACACACTCACGCACACACACACACACACACACACACACACACACACACACACACACACACACAGAAGCTAGAGCATCAGGCGCATATAACAGGAAGGGCACTGCAATGGATCAGAGAATACCTGACAGGGAGGCAACAACGAGTCATGGTACGTAATGATGTATCACAGTGGGCACCTGTGACGAGCGGGGTCCCACAGGGGTCGGTCCTAGGACCAGTGCTATTTTTGGTATATGTGAACGACATGACGGAAGGGTTAGACTCAGAAGTGTCCCTGTTTGCAGATGATGTGAAGTTAATGAGGAGAATTAAATCTGATGAGGACCAGGCAGGACTTCAAAGAGACCTGGACAGACTGGACACCTGGTCCAGCAAATGGCTTCTCGAATTTAATCCTGCCAAATGCAAAGTCATGAAGATAGGGGAAGGGCACAGAAGACCACAGACAGAGTATAGGCTAGGTGGCCAAAGACTGCAAACCTCACTCAAGGAGAAAGATCTTGGGGTGAGTATAACACCGAGCATGTCTCCGGAAGCACACATCAATCAGATAACTGCTGCAGCATATGGGCGCCTGGCAAACCTGAGAACAGCATTCCGACACCTTAGTAAGGAATCATTCAAGACACTGTACACGTGTATGTCAGGCCCATACTGGAGTATGCAGCACCTGTTTGGAACCCGCACTTGATAAAGCACGTCAAGAAACTAGAGAAAGTACAAAGGTTTGCAACAAGGTTAGTTCCAGAGCTAAGGGGAATGTCCTATGAAGAAAGATTAAGGGAAATCGGCCTGACGACACTGGAGGACAGGAGGGTCAGGGGAGACATGATAACGACATATAAAATACTGCGTGGAATAGACAAGGTGGACAAGGACAGGATGTTCCAGGGAGGGGACACAGAAACAAGAGGCCACAATTGGAAGTTGAAGACACAAATGAGTCAGAGAGATAGTAGGAAGTATTTCTTCAGTCATAGAGTTGTAAGGCAGTGGAATAGCCTAGAAAATGACGTAGTGGAGGCAGGAACCATACACAGTTTTAAGACGAGGTTTGATAAAGCTCATGGAGCGGGGAGAGAGAGGGTCTAGTAGCAACCGGTGAAGAGGCGGGGCCAGGAGCTAGGACTCGACCCCTGCAACCACAAATAGGTGAGTACAAATAGGTGAGTACACACACACACATAAACTCGCCTAGGACAAAATGGTAACTAATTTAAACACACACACACACACACACACACACACATACACACACACACTCACACACACACACACACACACACACACATACACACATACACAAACACACACACACACACACACACACATACACACATACATACACACACACACACACATACACATAAACACACATACACACGCACACACACACACACACACACACACACACACACACACACACACACATACACACATACACACGCACACACACACACACACACACATAAACACACATACACACGCACACACACACACACACACACACACACACACAACACACACACACACACACACACACACATACACATAAACACACATACACACGCACACACACACACACACACACACATACACATAAACACACATACACACGCACACACACACACACACACACACACACACACACACACACACACACACACACACACACACACACACACCCTACTCAGGCATGAGGAACTTCCTGCAAGACATTCAGTGGGAGAGGGAACTGACAGGAAAACCTGTACAAGAAATGATGGACTATGTGTCAACAAAATGCAAGGAGGCAGAGGAGAGGTTTGTTCCCAAGGGAAACAGAAATAATGGGAAGAACAGAACGAGTCCTTGGTTCACCCAAAGGTGTAGGGAGGCAAAAACTAGGTGTACTAGAGAATGGAAAAGATACAGAAGACAGAGAACTCAGGAAAATAATGAGATTAGCCGAAGAGCCAGAAATGAATATGCACAGATAAGAAGGGAGGCTCAGCGACAATATGAAAATGACATAGCATCGAAAGTCAAGTCTGACCCGAAGCTGTTGTATAGCCACATCGGGAGGAAAACAACAGTCAAGGACCAGGTAATCAGACAGAGGAAGGGTGATGGGGAGCTCACAAGAAACGACCGAGAGGTATGTGAGGAGCTCAACACGAGATTTAAAGAAGTATAGATGATATTAGCGAAATTATTCATGAAGAATTTTTCCCGGTCTCCAGACAAACTCTCGTCCACCGCCGACACCGCCCATACCACTACATGAATGACATATTTTATTCATTTTAGAGTATGTATCAGGTTTGTATGTTATTTATATTGTTTTTTATGTCATATTAGATGAAGTGAGATAGATAAATAAGCCGTATAGTTGATATTAGCGAAATTATTGAAGTACAGAATTCCACTGGAACGGATTAATTGTATTTCAATTAATTTAAATGAGGAAAATTGATTCTGCAAACGAGCAAATCCAGTTGCGAGCAAGGTCATGGAACGGATTAAACTCGCAAGTAGAGGTTCCACTGTATATATATATATATATATATATGTCGTGCCGAATAGGCAGAACTTGCGATCTTGGCTTAAATAGCAACGCTCATCTTGCCATATAGGACAAGTGAAAATTTGTGTATGCAATAATTTCGCCAAAGTCATTCTGAACCTAACGAAAAAAATATATTTCACTGTGTTTGTTTAGTATTAAATTACTGTAAACAAATCTAAAATATATTTAGTTGGGTTAGGCTAAAATAAATTGCGCTTGTTATAATAAGGTTAGGTAAGTTTTCTAAGTTCCTTTTGTTGCAAAATTATAAATTTTTACATCAATATTAATGAACAAAAAATATTCTTAAACGTATAAGAGAAAATTTTAGAAAGGACTTAATTTTAAATGAGTTCTTGCTAATTGACCAGTTTTACATATTCGGCACGACATATATATATATATATATATATATATATATATATAATATATATATATATATATATATATATATATATATATATATAAAAGTGGGTAAAAAGGCTTCAAGGAAGAATATTTGGATTTCTTCCTGACGCCATTTGAATATTCCACTTCCCCTACCACCCCATCTTTTAAACTATTTTTTTTTACAATAGGAATATTTTATTACATAATATGGCACAGAAGATTTAAGAGATACATTGTTGATATAAAGGTGGCCTATACGGTACATGTTGTTACGTGTGTATCACCGATTATAAGGCGAAAATCTCATCCAGCTCCTCAGAGCTGGGGCGTGTGCCCAATATATATATATATATATATATATATATATATATATATATATATATATATATATATATATATATATATATATATATATATAATAAACCTTTCTAGTGAAAGATTTACAACGATATAGTTACGTCACTGATAACTTACCTTTGCAGAGTTAAGTTGAAAATTATCAGCAATCTTGCGAAGTTCTCTTCCTGCCTTCCTGCAGCGATCTTCTTCCTCCCTTTCTCCCTGAGTGCTCTCTCCCTGTCCCTGAGAGTAGTAGAAGTGGTTGGGGTGGTGGGGCGGGATGTTAGGGCGGTGGTGTGGGGTGTTGGGGCATCGGTGGGGGCGCGGCAGTGGCCAGGAGAGCTGGGGGAGGGAGTGTTGGGGGTTATGTTGGGGATGCTCACTGTGAAGTCTGCGACGGACCTCCCGAATGTGTTTCAGTCCCACTTTGAGATTTTCTTCCCAATTCACGAGGTTACCGAAGGAGGCGGCGCGGGTGCGGGTGCTCCTGCAGGCCTCCGGCGTGGGCGTGGGTGGGGGCGTGTCAAGGGCGAGGTTGGACGTAGATAAGGTATGGATGGTTTTCTCAGGGAAGAAAGAGAGGTAGGAGTGTGCTCGACGTAGCGGTGACGGAGGAGGAGTGTTGCTGAGGATCACATCTGGCAGCGGCGCCAACCCTGGTGGTGTAGCGATGGATTAGTTATTACCAGTTCACGAGAATAACTTTCCTAACCTATGTGACCAATTTTGTTTAGTTTATCTAAGATAAAGTGGGTTTTCATACCTCCTAGCTATCACCCGTAACACAGGCCATGGTTTTTTTTATACTTCTAGATATATAACGGTCTTACACACAATGTAACTATATTTTACTCGTTTAACTGTTATCCAATTTTAATCTAGTTTGTTAGCTTATTTGATAAACAAAATTTTGTTATCTAATCAAGTTAGTTTATTTTTTGTATAATTGATGCATACGAGAGAGGACTCTTGTTATCACCCGATTCCCAAAATGCTATGATAACCAGAATTAGGAGTTATAGAAGTAGTCTATCAGGCAGACTACCAGCCACACGGAACTCAACTAGGAATAGTTGGTACAGCAACCGGTTAATCCAGCAATTAAATAACCACTTCACATGCGGTTTGCAGGTCATTTCTAAGTTAGGTTTGGAGAGTCTATCCTATATCCATTAAAAAAAAATTGAAACATACGACAACGGAAAAAGTCTGCGGAACCAAAGAGAAAACCAGCAGCTAATACGCGTGGCTAGAGCAATACAATCAGGTTACCACTGTTCAGAGCATCTTCAACAGGTACCCACTTGACTGTTGTTACAAAACTGCCATGATGTCTGCAGTTGAGAAGACGGGCTTGATACTGATGCACACTGAGCTGGAGCAGCAAAAGTGCATGCTGACACTACTCTTTCTCTATCCCCCCCCCCAGCAAAAACATCGTGACAAACAACCATTACATATCCCACAGCACTCATACAACCATCAACAAGGCATAAATGTGATGACAGACGCGGCGTGTCTACGACAAACTTCTTCCTCTTAGTTGTTTTTCAAGAGTTTTCCCCTCAATAGTTACGATGATTACCCGCAATTACGGCAAACGTCGATTAGGACAGGCGTAATTATTCTGAAGTAGAATTAGCTAAGGAAACTCGACCTGGTATTGTCTGTGTACACGGGGAGGGGCAAACAATTATTTTGCTTTTTTTATTTAGAAAAAAAAATGGATACATCAGCAGTGTCCGGGAGGTAACCTAAGGAGGATGGGGGGATGGGAAGTTCTGCTCTATGTTGATGATTTAAGAAGTTTCGGAAAAAAGTCACATTTAAACAGTTGTTGGTATTCCCTACCCCCCCCAAGTCTCTCTTTATTACTCGTCTTGTTCTGTACTTTACTGCCACTTGTTTTTTTTTTTCAGCCTCATGATTGATTTACTTCTGGTTTCTTTGTTTCACCTCTCTCTCTCTCTCTCTCTCTCTCTCTCTCTCTCCTCTCTCTCTCTTCTCTCTCTCCTCTCTCTCTCTCTCTCTCTCCTCTCTTCTTAAGTCTTCTGCTCTTTCCTTACCTCTCTTTTTTTTTCTCTCTCTCTCTCTCTTGAGACTTCTGCCTTCTCGCTACCTCTCTCTCTCTCTGCACCTGTTTACACCTTTCTCTATCTTTCTACTCCCTCTGTACCTGTTCCTCTATGCACCTCTGTAGAGAGACAGAGAGAGTGAGAAAGAGAGAGAGAGAGAGACAGAGACAAAGAGAGACACCCACAGAGAGTCCTATTGACAAAAAAAAAGGCAGTTTAACGATGAAAGTGAAAGTGACAGGGAAATTGCAATGTTGTGCAGTCATGGACTGCTACAAACAGATGAAGACCAATACAAAGACAAACTGACTCATACACAGACAGATATAGACACAGGCACATACACAAACACAGTCATAGACAGTGACAAATACAAACATGCTTGGCACACTGAATTACTAGGCAAAGGGTACTGGTAATGAAAAAGACAGGTATAGTTGACAGTTAACTCACCACATCATCTTTCAATAACTGTGTTTCCTACGACGTCAAGATCTGGAGATGCTGAAGCATCTTGTAAAATAAAAGCTACACAACGTATGTCTGAGAAGAGGGAGAGACATAGCACCCATCTTTTATTTAGGGCTGAGTGTGGATTTCGTAACACTGAGGGATGAGCCAGTTTGGGCTGGAGGAGTCTGGTAAAGCTTCAAGTCTGCCGGTTGTTGTGGACGCTAGATCAAGGGGCCCCTAGTGCAAATAAACAGCAATGATAGACTTTCTTGGGTTATCCCAGATTATGAACATTCTGAGGTTAATAATCCGAGAAAAAGCATTTTTACACAAATAACCCGCACATAGAAGAGAGGAGCTTACGACGACGTTTCGGTCCGATTTGTGTATCGTTCCAGCTACGGTATTGTGCCTTTTTTTGTTATTTAAAAAAGTATTCTTATTCAAAACACTTCTGTTTTTATCCAAGCGTAGCTAACATTTATACAGATGAACCAGAGAGGAAAAGAGAAAAATATTTGGTGTATTCCTGTTGTATTTGCAGCATAATTATTCTCCCGTTATTTTAACCTAGTTTCCTTTCAAAAGTATATATTTAAACTCTTAAGAACGATGTATTTAGTAGCGCTATGCAACCTTGTGGCTCCTGTTATAAACGCTTCCCGATAAAAATCTAACCACTCTGTTACCTTTATTGCGAACATCTATGTACTTCTGCCAAGGTTTCAGATTCCTGTAAGCAAAACTGAGAGTCCTTCCAGTTTGATTAAGTTCCTAATTATTTTATCTTACACGTGCTGTATCTTACACGTTCAGTACCCTGTAGTCTGCATACAATAAAGTAGTGGTACCTCGTTAGACGTCCGCCTTGCAATGCGTCCAACTTGGTATATGTCCTGGTTGGACGCGAAAATTTTTTCTTGGTATACAACCTTAGTTTGGAATACGACTCGCGTGCTAGAGCTTCTATCAAAATCAAATGAAAATCTTTATTTCCTTGTAAAGCTTATAATGTGTGGTTTACATGTTAAAAAATATTAATTACAAAGAAGGTCACTAGCATGCCTAGGTATTTCGAGCAGACTAATGCTAATTCTTAGGAATTATTAGGAATTTTATGTTTACAGTCACATGGGTGCCCGCTAGCGTCAGTACGCGCGTTGCTACCAGTCAGTGAATAACCTGCGCACCAACTCTCTGAATTTTCCTGTGATTTTTGTGTTTTTTCGTATAAATTTTTAGTAAATTCATTAACCATGAGTTCTAAGAAAGTTAATGAGAAGAGCCAAGCAACGAAGAAAATGGTTAGATCACCATGGAGGTGAAAAAAAGAGATCGTTGAAAGGTATGAAGTTGTGACGCGGATCCTGGACATGGCTGCTGCACATTGTGTGCCGAGAACGATATCTACGATTGTGAAGAACAAAGATGTTATTAAATCGGCTAATGTTGCGAAGGGGGTGAAATCGATTATCAAACAAAGATCAGAGACATTAGAGCATGTTGAAAAATTGCTTTTGATCTGGATAACAGAAAAACAGTGTGCCGGCAACAGCGTATCCTAGAAGGCGCTCGACTTTTTCAGCAAAGTAAGTTTGGTTAAATTTGCATTTATTTCATCTGATTCTTTTGTATTTATGTATTTTAGTATTAAGCATTGTTTAAATTACATATTTTAGTATTAAATAGTGTTTAAATTATTTTATACAACTCCATCAATGTATAATATACCAATAACAGTAGGATTTTTTTTAATGGGAACGAATTAATCGTTTTCCTATATTTCTTATGGGAAAATTCATTTGGTATACGTCCTATTTGGTATAAGTTCAAGGTCCTGGAACGGATTAAGGACGTATACCGAGGTACTACTGTATTATAAGTAGGAAATATTTCCTAGATTTTGTAATAGCTTTTTCTAAAATTTGATTAATCAGGCTGTTCTTGTTTACTTTGCCACGACGTTTTTAAAAATAGTCTTTGACTACATAAGTATTTTGATTTTAAATAAAAATACTTATGTCATTTTCCCAGAGAGAAATAGATAAAATAAAAATGAACCTAAATGGATAAACAAGAGATTAATAATCTCTTGGATTAAAAAGAGATGTAGTGACAGACAACAAAAATTGGGTCATTTAATGGACAAATATATATAATTTAACAGAATGGTCAAGATGGGAGGAAAAAAAAGCCAGACAAAATAGGAATTTACAGTTGCAAGGAACCTAGAACCAATCCTGAGACCTTTTCCCATATATATATTGCACACAAGTTAGGGAAAAAGACAAGTATTTAAATGTGACTCATGTACAATTCTTTGATCCAAGGAAACATACCTGACCTCCCTTCCTTGGATCAAGAGTCTTATTTTTCCAGTCCCTGTATGATTCCTGTGCGTTTAGCGATCTCCTATGAGTAATAATTACTAACAATTAGAAAAGAAAATTAAGTTTTTGAAAATTATTTGTTTTATATAAATCATTAAGTGAAATGCCGGAAATTAATAATTATAAAGATCGCGATTCAAAAAATTAAGCAAAGATCACAGACGGAAAAGAAAACTGTTTTTAAAACTTAAGTTTTCTGGTCTAGACTTGTTATTTTTGTGCGTTTTTAAATAATGCATCACTGCAGACGGGCTTCTCAGTGTATATGTGGAAGCTGGAAGTGCAATACAATACCCATTTACAAAACAGAGGTTATACACTAACCAACAAAATTTAACATTTATTCACATCAGACACCAACTTAGTTGTTTTAAGCTAACTCTGATGCGCTGATCACGAATCTTAACTGGTTTACTTTATAACGTAAGGTGCTTTGTAAACCTTATGTTCAGTATTTTGGATATTAGGGTTGAGGAACCACATGATAAATGTTTCCTACCAATCAGAGGTATTATAAATAGATATGATGTGTGGTGCATGCAATGACAGACTCATTTTCCTTAACGTAATCTTTATATTTCATATTATATATATTATATAATATATATTATTAATATATATAATAATAGATATTGGTGAAATTTGACCTATCGAATATATAATATATATATATATATATATATATATATATATATATATATATATATATATATATAATATATATATATATTATATATATATATATAATATATATATATATATATATATATATATATATATATATTATATATATATATAATATAAATATATGTATATGTATATATATACATATACAACCAGAAATCAGTGTTTGTGTATATTTCGCCTGCTCTCGCGAATTCCTTGCATTGTTAAAATCTCTAGTAAGGCTGATGAATGCAGGGGATGAGATGAAAAGCTGTAAGCCTTCTCCCTGAAAGCTGGCTGCCTTGGATCAAACGTGTAGCGCAAGCTACACGCCAAGGTATTGTCCAGTGTGGGTAGATTGGTAAAGCACTGCGTACCTTGTCCTAAGGTTCGTAGGTTCGAGTCTCCTTCAGCCAGAGATCAGTGTTTCTGTATATTTCACCTGCTCTCGCGAATTCCTTGCATTGTTAAAATCTCTAGTAAGGCTGATGCATGCAGGGGATGAGATGAAAAGCTGTAAGCCTTCTCCCTGAAAGCTGGCTGCCTTGGATCAAACGTGTAACGCAAGCTACACGCCAAGGTATTGTCCAGTGTGGGTAGATTGGTAAAGCACTGCGTACCTTGTCCTAAGGTTCGTAGGTTCGAGTCTCCTTCAGCCAGAGATCAGTGTTTGTGTATATTTCCCCTGCTCTCGCGATTTCCTTGCATATATATATATATATTATTATATATATATATATATATATATATATATATATATATATCTTCTCCATGATGGCAATGTCTTGGTAAAATCATTCACCGCGAGGTATATTTCACAGAAAAGAAACATGTTGGAACAATACTAAGTTTAGATTTTAATTCACTGTCCCAAAATTAGTTAGAAACAACTATTTTTAAACGAACTGAAATCCACTGTTGGCCAGTACTGCCGTAGATTCGAATTACAGTCCCATCTGCCTGAGCTCAGGGCCAGTGTTTGGTGTCTTGTTTGTAATTTACAATAGAGGCCTAAATATGTAACACAAGTAACTTTGCCATAAACACAAAAAAGTGGCCGGCCAATGAACTGAAGATTCAGGAGGCTTCAGTAAAGTCAGTTGTTTTGTCGAAAAACCGGCAGACGCTGTTCAAAGTGGACGCATGTAAGAGCCTACTCTAAATATAGGAAAGTACTGAAATCACTATACCAAATAATGTAGAGTCTGATCATAAAAGGTAAAAGCATATGGTCGTTTTGATTTAAAATAAATCCGAAATTAAGGCAACACTGCATAAGTACTCACAGTACGACAAACTGCTTTTATAACTAGAAGTATGAATGACGAAGTCTCCGAAATTATACAACGATATCCATCAATGATAAGGACGTATTTGGATTATGATGTGCAATTCTGATCTCCGTATTACAGAATAGATAAAAATGCGTTAGAAAACAAAGAGAGAAACAGACAACAAGATTAATCTGTCAGGAATCTTCCTTACAAAGATAGAGAGCCCTGAACATAGTCTTCAACGGTGTACAGTGAGACGAGACATACTCTTACTGCATACAAATGGAAGGCAATTATAACTGCGGAGGATATTAAGCAAAGTGATAAAAATATCAAATAATATCAAAATGATAAAAATATCAAACAGAAAAAACTCGAAAAAATAGTTTTATATCTGATAAAAATCAAAGCTAGAAAAAGGAACATCAGTTTGTCGACAGATATTGCAAATGAATAATATAAATTATTTAACTGATCTAAATAATAAAATAGCACTAAGTCGGTAGGATCGAACACTCCCTGCAAATAAGAAGGCGTTGTTGCATGCCTCAAGAGAAACTTAATATTTGTAATTAAAGGTTAGATTTGCTTAGGTTAATGTGCAATGATGACATTTAAGTATAATTAACTAATAACTATATTATAAACGGGCACATTAGGTTTGATAGCGTGAGATAGAAACACTGTCCCTTGGAACGTTGATATCCCACGCACGCTCTAAACAGTAAAACACACACGTATGCAGCACTTAGGAATTTCTTAGATGTTTTGCCCACCGTTTAGGTTGGAAGATCTATTCAGGGGTCATAAATTACCACCAACTCAAGAGACACTGCAAGCTAATGACAGGATTAAACCCTCATGTTAACTAAGGAGGTCTCCCACACCACGTAAATGTGACCAAACTTCGTAGAGGAAGGCCTAGTTAAGCAAATGTTTCAAGTTGCTTTAAAAAATGTGCTGGACTGTTACATTTGTAAGAATAATGAGGTGCATTCATGAACTGACCAGCTTAGGATATAAAGCTTATTGTAACGCTTAGTAAAAAACTAAAATAACGTACCACGTTCATGGGCTTCGTAACACCGAAAACATTTTAAAAGGATGATAATAATAATAATAATATATTATTTTATTTATTGATAGGTTGTAAATCGCTTAGGCCCCCGGGAATGGACGGGGAGAGGGGAGTTCCACTTTCTCGGATCAAGAACCCTTCATCAGATTCAATGCACCCCTCCCCTTTCCCTCGACCTTCAATCATAAGCCATCTCTTCAGTGTGGAAAAGACATACATGTTAAGGAACAAACTTTTATTTAATGGAGAATAAAGAGTCACAACACTAGAACAGTTCACCAAAAACCTTACGAGGACACTTGGGACCCTCCTGAACCACTAGTCTTAAGTCAGTCAACCAACTCACCAGACACAGTACATACTCGTCACCATTCATACGTTTCACTGTGTGTATAAAATTTTTCTATAAGCGTCAGCGTTCCTCCAGGATTGCACACTCGTTTACGCTGGACAAACTTTTTTTTTTTTTTTTTAGCAATACGAAACAATGACTTGCTAAGAGAATGTCACATTATGTCTAGAAAACGGAAAAGTCCAACATGTAAAGTTCTTTGTATTAAAGTTTATATATGAATTTCCATAATTTATTGCATTTTTTAAGTAATGTATATATATACGTATGTTACACAAATAATCTTAATTTTTAAAGGGTGGACTGGTAATCCAGCCGAAGACCTCGTTCAGGTTACCAAATTCTCCAGTGCTGGGTTATCATATGACTAAGACCTGTGTAGGGAGGCATTTGGTAATTCCTTTAATTGCTATTTAAGGGATTAAAGTATTCTTGACTAGTGGTGAACAAATTACTTGCAGTTTTAATGACCCCTCGTGTACTCGATAAGCTTTGAATCCCATTAGGCAACCAAAATCCTTATACACCAAGTGACGTTATCGTTAATCTTTAAAGGGTGGACTGGGAAGCCAGCGGAAGGCCTCGGTCAAATGAGCATAAATTTCAGTGGCGGGTCGTCATATGACTGAAACTTGAGTCAGGAGGCATTAATTTTTTCCCCAACGAATCTTTCCAAAACGAAATTAACTAGCACTTAACATCGTCTTCTCTTTGACCAGTGAGTTACTTTAATGTGTTTCAAGTGCATGTATGTATGAATGTATCTTCCAGTTGCGTCACTGATGCGTCTAAAGTACGTCATTGACGCGTGGAGTGCGAAATAATTTAGGGTGTGGTAACTGCGTCACCTGAGGTGCGCAGAACCACTTGCCCAATGCCTTTGTTTACTAACAAATCATTGATGTCATAATACATACTACATTTAAATAATAATAATAATAATATTATTATATATTATTAATAATAATATAATAATATTATTATTATTATTATTATATAGTGAAATGTACTAAAACCACCAAGTTAATTTTAATGTTCATTCTCCGGCAATCCAAACGTTTAACAAGAAAAAAATTCAGTGAAGTCTTAAAGAAAAAATTAACTGTAAGCAGACACATCCCCGCGAGGTACACATTAAAACGACGATGACACCGATGATGGGCGATGTCCATGTAATTGACAGTAGCTGCAACATAGTGGAAATGACGTCTTCCGCAACACGGAGAAAAAAAATTGCAGTGTCATAATTTTTAATAGTGTAAAAACAGTACGAAGAGATTTAAAGCGAATATTCAAAGACGAAGGGCTTATATCTATACTTATATATATATATATATATATTATATATATATATATATTATATATATATATATATATATATATATATATATATATAACGTATAAATATATATATTATATATATATATATATATATATATATATATATATATATATATATATATAGTTAATAAATATATATATATATATATATATATAATATATATATATATAAATAAATAAATATATATTATATATATAATATATATATATATATATATATATATATATATATATATATATATATATATATATATATATATTATATATATATATATATATATATATATATATATATATATATATATAATACTGATCGGAGTATCGATGAAAAGAAGATAATTGATAGATATTTCAGCATACCACACTACCGGGATAAACCACTAACGCTATCACAAGGTGACCGTTGACTTTCCCTGCACACGTCGACAGGATGCAACAAGTCTCCTCACGAGACCAAAAACAGTGCGCTCACTTGCAGCTTGTTTCAACACGCGCCCCGACTCAACTCCTTTCAATGTAGTCTTCTGCTTTACTATTACTTCTTTTAAAAAATACACTTATTTAACCAAAAATTGCCTTATATGGTAACAGAGGTAATTATGATAGATATTTTGTTGGAATTAATCAAGGAATTCTAAACAGGCCCACTTCATTATAGTAAAAAATCACACAATTCTACGGAACACTCGCATACGTTTTCAATACTACACCTGTAATTACACCTGTTATATCATTTAACGCACAGGTATCTAACCAAAATACACTGTACACTAGTATTATAAAACACACACACACACACACACACACATGCAAGTTAAACACCCTTCTTAGCAACATGCCGTCAAATTGTAACACTTATCCTGCCAATAAAACAATAACTAACGAGATGAGAAAGTTCACTAACCTCTAGATCTCTGGATGGTGCGCCAATTCATCTCATCTGTGAAAATGCACTCGCCCTCATAGGTAAAGTCACTGTCTATCATGTCACTGGTAAAGCCAAACGGCATCGCACATGCCCGTAGAAGTACACTGGCCATGTTTATGTGAGGAAATTATAGAAATGTTGTTGTCCTCTCAGCTGTTTATCTTGTAACCTCCGCGGGGGTACTGAGGAGGGATGCTCGAGTTACAGGTTCCAGCATCGACTGAGAAAGTAACAAGTGCGCGCGCATTCTCTGGCCAATCACCGGTCTCCCATCTCACCAAACAACTTTCACCCTGCAATATTTTGATTCATTGTTGTAGCTTAACAATATATAAAAATTAAAAAGATCAGACCCAGTCACATGAGGGAATAATATGTTCGTATACATAGAGTTTATACTTGAAAAATACAGAAAATTAAAGACGAAAATGGTAAATATTTAATGTTATTGACGTGAGGCAACACCAAAGAAAAGGGCGGGGCTTGTGTCTCTCTGGGAGGCAACCAATCAGGAAGCAGCAGGCGCACGTGTTGAGGATTTGGCGCGCAAGCTGGTAAACAAACATCGTGGGACCAACCAAGGAAGAAACCCAACTTAGTTTATTTATAAAGAATTCACGCATTATCGTATTTCAGGGAGCTGGTGTTTCCTGCTTGATGCACAAATACCACATATTAAGCTGTTATCGCCAATTATACTATGTTCTGGCAGCGTGAGACAACGGATAGGGGAGTTTGGCGTTTGCTACAGGAACTGAAGTGTCTGATAGATGACTCAGAGGTGACATCGGGCAGGCGCCAGGGATTCAACCTCAGTATTCATGATTGTCATGTTGGTTGGTGGCAAGCGAGACGTGTGGCGTTGTCACGCTTTGTTTATTGTCTATGTTTGTGTGTATATGTGAGTTTGTGTGTACATGTGTGTGTGTGTGTGTGTTGTGTGTGTGTGTGTGTGTGTGTGTGTGTGTGTGTGTTGTGTGTGTGTGTGTGATCACTTTTTTGAGTTTGAGGTGTTCAGCTTCAGCTTCTTTGGAATCATGAACCACTCCAACTTCAATATTTTGTTCCCTATTCTGTTGTATCTTTCTGCTGCTGTGATGCTGTAAATAAATTCCTGTTGTCCCTGCGTATCAATTTGGTAATCAGCTTCCATCTGTGTCACTTAGTTCTGGTACCTCCTAGGTTAAACAGTCATTCTTTGTTTACCCTCTCCTTTTATCTCAGTATTTTCTATGTCGTGATCACGTCGCCTCTCTCCTAATTATTCTTAACGTCGAGGGTTCCAGTTCTTGGGTTCTTTGTAGTTTGTTTCTCAACTCTTGTACCATCCTTGTTGCAAATGTTTGCACCTTTTCTATTATCTTAATGTATTCTTTTGTTGTGGGTTCCAAACAAGTACTGCGTACTCGAAGATATACCTAACTTATTCCGCCGACATCATTGGGTTTCTATAAGTTTCGTGTGATGGGTTCGGTGTGATATAAGCTCCTAGAGTTTTCTGAGCGTCATTTCTCCCTTCAAATGCCTGTGTGTGTGTACTCACCTATTTGTTTGCAGGGTGTCAATTCACAGCTTCTGGCCGTGCTCGGAAAGCCACTATGACTCATCATCATCTTTAGCTGTCATACATATCCCTCGGCTCCTCTTCCACATTTCAAACATCCTGTCCCTATCCACGCTATCTGATCTTTCGAGAATTGTATTTCAAATGTTGTGATCATGTTTTCACAGAGGCTCCTCCTGTCTAGTGTTAATTTTACTTTCGCAGATCTCTTCGCATGGAACATTACCTCAGATTTCAGCACCAATCTCTTTGGTTACTTTTTTTTATGGTTGGTTGGTTAAGTGGGTCTAAAGCTTACCGACACACGAGGGTCATTAAAGCTGCATTTTAGCTGTTCGCCTTCAATCATAAGTACATTAATACTCGAATATGGGCATATTTAATTTATTGTAAACGCTAAGGTTATATAGTCTGAGAAATATGCTTTCTCCATGTTGACAAGCACTTTTTCTCCCAGTGCAAACACATCGAAAGAAATATACCCTTCAGAATTTATACAGAATATTTACACATTCTCTACGTACTGTATATAGTTGATCAGGTGTGGGCTCCATACTGCCTCTCATACACCAAGATGGAAAGATTCGCCTAACGTGCGTTGTCTTAAACTATGTGTATTACAGTCGCTGCGCGATCCGATGAACGAATCCCCGTATACTATAATCCCACTCTCTTGTGCCTCAGTTCACGTCACTGAAAAAGTGCAGAGTGTAGTATAAGTTGACAGTGTGGTTAAATAGTAGAGTTGAAGATTTAAAGGGACATTCGTAAGTCAGCACTCGGAAACTTAATATCCAAAATTCTTCAATAAAAGTTGTAAATTAGGACATATGCGATCCAAGTCTCATTTAAACCTTTCAAAGAGACCAGTAAAAGCAATATTAATTTTTTTTCCAGTTTCTTCCAAAACAGACTAAAATCAATCCAGTGCTTAAGAATAGTTTTAAGGACAAACAGACGTGATAGGCACATAAAAGAGCATTAAGATTAGTTAACCTATAAAAACCCAATAAAATCATTGTTAACTTATTTCTGCAGTTTCAACGATTTCAGTTTTTTTATTATTTTATTGCATCAATAAAAATAAAACTTAGCAGGTACTAAGATGCAGCAGCCCTTAAATATCGAAGATGTTCAGAAGAGATCAGTTGAAATTTATTTATCGTGATTTAACGGAAATAAGAATTTCATACTATTTTACACATAAAATCATCAAATCTGCACCAATTCTACACTCTTCGCCATTGTATTTTTTTGGCATCTTTTCTGAACGTTTGAAGCCCCGCCACTGAGGATTTTTGTTGTTATTCGAGCAATTCCAGGATACTGGGAACGGGTTCAACAACTTCCGTCACAGGGCACGTGAACATGCCAAGTGCTCCAAGAATTTGATCCTCGTTACCGTGCACAAGTGTTGAAAATTTGAAGCCGATTGGATGACACATTTTCGAGTTATGTGCAAGATAAAACTGAAAAGCTGGAGGAAGAAAAATAAAAGGAAAAAAAATCAGGCAGCCTTAAAAGACTGCCCTTTCGGGGACCCATAATAAATTATCCTTCAATTTGTACAGAAGCCGCCTGTGTAGTAATGTGACAGGTGCTCTCATACAGTCGAGGAAAATACTGTCTATAAAACTTCTTTCCTGTAACATTTCCGTCACTCAGTCATTAAACTCAGGAGATTTCATGAGGGAAAATTTGTCATGTCTTATTGTCATCTCCTGTGTTCATCTCAAGATTAATATTCTCTTATTTTATCTAACCCGCTGGGCGGTATCCTTTACACTATATTATATTTACTTCCTCTAAAGGGTAGAGAATTTTTTTTATCAGTTTCTTAAGATATGTTACGTGTTTAGTATTATTAGCATTTTAAATGACCTTGAATATATGAGGGAGGAGACAAAGGCAATATGTCGTCAGTTGGTGTAAAAGATACACTTGTAAAGGCGTTCTTTATTAGCAAAACGCTGCAGCTAACACTGGGAATTTTTAAGTACTTGAGACAACCCAGTGTTGATTGAAACCTCGTAGTAAATGTGCCTTCTACACCTTGATATGATAGGTTTAATGCCTATAGGCATTAAGCCTATCAAACCATCTAACTATTTTATGACAGTTTATATTTAGTTGGTTTTATTACCGAGTTATCTGTTAGCAGGCAGCCCTACAGAGAGTTCGGCCATGACTCACACTAGATAACATACTGATTACTAGTGTAGTGTGATATTTCTGATAGACGTCACGTGAGAGATTACTACATGCCTCAGATGGCAAAAAAAAAAGAAAAAAAGCAGACTATTATTTTAAACCTAGAAAAATTACTTCATATTAAATGTAAGGTTTAAATTCTGTCCTGTCTACTGCACGAGTGTCTAAGGATAACATATCACCTATGTCAGAAAACTAAGAATTGTTTAATCTATTTCAATCGTATCCTCCATTAATTCTGCTTCTTTCTAGTGCCTTCAGCCTATCTTCGTTGGAAAGATTTCTGATGAATGGGATATGCTTCCTCATTTTTCTCTCCATATCTTCCAGCACATTTATGTCTATTCTAGAAAATAAAGGCCAGAACTAAGCAAGGCAGCATACATAAGGCCTTACCATAAATACATAAAATTAAAGTATAAATTTAGAACTTGTATCATTTATACTTCTTGGTATGAAGCCAAGATTCCTATTTGCTTTATTTCAGACACTCATGCGCTCTCGTCTTGGTTTTAAATTTCTGCTAACCACGACTCTAATCCTTTTCGCATTCCGGATAACTAAAACTTTACACTATTTAGCTTCTCAGGGACTATGAATGAGTAGTATAAAGCGTCAAAATGGGAAGCTATGCCACTCTCAATACATGGGTTCGAATCTTGTAAGTAACGCTACACCCATGTGAGTGATTCAGTGGAAGGAGTTTTGAAGTTTCGATCCTCCGTCTTATTAACGCGAGACAGTTTTCCATTCAATAAACGTACGCGTTCTTAGACCACCATCTTACCTGGCTTCAACTATATTGTAAGGGCGACACCTCTAAATGGTCCATCTTCCTGGTAAAAAATAAACCCGTACTGTAACAAATAACAAGTTGATATTGGTATTAGGGTGACCTGCGTCCTAATGACCCATCTGCATGCAACAGAGCTAAAAATCTAACACGATAAGTTATCTACCATGTCAAGACTTCCTCACCCGGTTAAGGCAGGTGATAATGTCAACTCACACCTGAGTCAGGGGTAGCCATCTAGGTTGGTGTTTACGGTCCTCGTATATAACTGTTTTGACCACTAAGTACCCTGGCTGCTGCCGCCGCTGCCGCCCCCACTGTTCAACCCCAACAAACATGGTCCCGTGGTCGCGTGTATTGTGACAGTGGGTTGACCCACAGAGATCTGGAGGCAGATTACCTAAGCATACCTTTCCTTTGTATCTGGTATTCTGTCTCCCACTCTCGCACCCGCTCTCCACTGTACTTCTTACTGATTACACAAAATTCTTCTTTGCACTTTAAAACGTTTTTTTTTTTTTTCAAAGTCTGGAACTAGAATTGGCCAAACTGATTCTACATATTTTCCTCACCTTTATTTTGTTCGTGCTTAAATTCTTCCTTTGCATTTAATTTTTTCCCGTTTGTTCCAAGAATGCGTTTATGAAGTGTAGAATTACTGCACATTGTTCACGACCTTGCAAGGCGGCAGTGGAAATTTCAGTAGACAACACGTGGGTGACAAAGGCTGCAATCCACCTAGACACTAATATTTAGGATATCTTAATGCCTTAACAAAGGTTTAAGGTAAACTGTGATTTGGCGCTCAGAGATGTGCATCTCTTGATGAGTATACATTGGCAGATATTTCTAATCTCTAAAAATAAAGGGGATTAAAGTAAATTGTGTTTATACACTGGGAGGTACGAATCTTGTATATATTCAGTGAGAGATGTATACGTTAATATACTCTTGGGAAATACACATCTGTTGTTTATACACTGAGAGATACACGCTTTTGTATATACACTCAGTGGCCACTTTATTAGGTACACTTATACACCTGCCCGTTAATGCAAATATGCTATGCGGACATGGTCAAGAGATTCAACCGTTGTTCGAGACAAACATCAGAATGGGGAAGAAATGTGATCTAAGTAACTTTGACTGTGGAATGATTGCTACTGCCAAATGAGGTGGTTTGAGTATTTCAGAAATTGTCGATCTACTGGGATTTTCAAGCACAACAGTCTCTAGAGTTTACAGAGAATGGTGTGTAAAAAAATCACTTATGTCGGCGAAAGCGTCTTATTAATTAGAGAGGTCAGAGGATAATGGTCAGACTGGATCAAGCTGACAGAATGGCGGCAGTAATTTAAATAACCACACGTAACAACAGAGGTATGCAGAAGAATATCTCCGAACACGCAACACATCGAACTCTGAAATGGATGGGCTACAGCAGCACAAAACCACAGCGGGTTTATTTTCGTCAGCTAAGAACAGGAAACTGAGGCTACAGTGAGCATAGGCTCACCATAACTGGACAGTTGAAGATTGGGAAAACGTCACAGGGTCTGACAAATCGTAATTTCTGCTGCGACATGCAGATGGTAGGGACAGAATTTGGCGTAAACCTTTGTGATGTGGTGGAACGGAAGATTTACAGGATTAATGTGCAGCCGACAAATCTGCAGCAAATGCATGATGCTATCATGCCATGGGTCCCTAAAGAATGTTTATGGCACATTGTTGAATCCTTGCTACGAACAATTCAGGCTTC
>NC_069415.1:3968750-4004203 GCF_026875155.1 Cherax quadricarinatus
ATAGATGGTGCTCAGTCTCTTAGCCTAAGGGATTGACCACCGTGTATCATCCCGAGAGTAACTGCTTATAACCTTTTCCACTGCAGGGTTCTGTGACATGGGACCATCAGAGGAGACATTAGTTACAGTCACAGTTTAACTCTATGGTAATAAATGGCCGCTGTGCGATCTGAGAGAGGTATATCCCCAGTCCTAGCCCTCCGTACTTCAACGTAAGCCAGAGGCATAGTACAGGGTGCGTCATAAGTTTCACTATTTACATGAGACCACCCCACATACTCGTACATTACACCAACTACTTCCCGCCACCTCTTGCTAGATACTTTCCCTACTTCTTGAAAGCTAACCCTTACCCCTCCCTGGTTCACCAGCTACTACTACTATTATTCGCTAACGATCATTACCCCCTTAACTCTTACCAGATATTTCTCCCACCTATCGCCAGTTCTCCCACCTCTAACTAGCTACCTCTTCCAGCCACCACCTACACCGGTAGCTTTAAGGTATAATTACCTGCATCTCCCTACCAGTAATAGTCAGTGTAAGTGAGGTGCCTGAGGGCAGAGTCTTGTCTCCTCTTTTGTATCACAGTTTATTGCTTCGTGTTGACAGCAGGAAGGAAAGAGGTAGAGAATATGGCTTAAGTGACTAATGGAGTGGAACTATGCAAGATAATATAGAAATGAGACAAGAGGGGAATGAGTTAGCCAAGAGGGATGGCCCGAAGCTAAGTAAAATTAAGTAATGAAGAGAAAAAAGGTGAACAGTGGACAAAATAGCATAAGAGGAGATATGAAATTGAAGAACAAATGTTACGGAGAGTGTCTAGGTATGGTAAGCGGGGAAGGGGGATGGAGAGGGCGATGTTCTTCTTTGGAGTAAACAAGAGGATTAGCGGCACCCTTTATGAAGAAATTTGGATATTTGGGGGGATACAACCTGTAGGAAAAATGGTTACGAACCTTTAAATTAGTTAGCACCGGAGCGTGTAGTCGACAGGAAGACTGAAAAGCGCTAAATTATTTATGTACTGTTATGATAATTCTTACAATATTTTATACTGGAAGGCATGCATATTCTAGTTAAACAAATAGGAATACGTTTTTTTGTTGATAGCAAGAGAAACATTTGCAAATCTCAGCGGTGTTACGGTTGAGTGCGAGTGTCGTTCGGTATGGTTAAGCACCGTTGGCTTCGAAATAATTGGATAAGTGAGGCCTTGGCCTGAGGGAGCATGGTGAGCCACGGGCTTCCTGTCCTCTATAGCAGTAGTTCCTAACCTTTCAGTATGAAAGGACCAATTTGAAAAAATCAGATTTAAAGGAGGGCCTTATTTTGTAATTTTTGTAATTTTTATGAATAATAACAATAATAATTTGTTATTGTTGTCGCTGTGTAGTGTAGAGTCAACATAAAAGTGAATTCATAATTTCAGTACCTGCACCCAGGTACTGACCTGCACTCAGGTATTGATTTGCACCCAGGTACTGACTTCAAAGGAACTTTTATTGCCCGTCTGAGTCTTTATCTACGATCACTGGACGCCTTAATTCCTTGGGCAAGAGACGAGGTGTTATTCCTTAGATTACTGACTGCTTAGTAAGATCTCCCAGGGATTTATGAAGCACGAGTAATTTTATGGCATAAAACGGGATTCAGACCTGGCTTAGGCCGGCCGGATATGTTGAAGTGATATAATTAATGATCGTGGTTTAAGGGGCAGTAATGCAGAAAGATGCATGATATCAGTATTTCTAAATTTATACTTATTATGTGTCCATTAACTCGTCAGATTTTTTGCTGCAGTTCTGTGAAGAAGTTTTCATAACGGAGTTCTCTGTGAGAGTTAACGAACATGACAGTGATATTTGTATTATATGCATCTAATGCTTCTGCATTTATACTTTGCAGGATATTTACCACATGCAAGGTCAGTATATGTCTAAACTTTCCAAATCAATGCGGTAGAAAGAACAAGAACTTTGATTAAGCAATGTTTCTTCACAGGACGTCGCAACGATCTAAACTGATGAGAGATATGTACCGATATGAAAGGGATAAAATACTCCGGAGGGCTCACCCGAGTCATAGGTATGACAGAAAACACCCTCACCTAGGACACATGCATTGCCAGGATGTGCACAATGACAGAAAACACCCTCACTTAGGACACATGCATTGCCAGGATGTGCACAATGACAGAAAACACCCTCACCTAGGACACATACATTGCCAGGATGTGCACAATGACAGAAAACCCTCACCTAGGACACATGCATTGCCAGGATGTGCACAATGACAGAAAACACCCTCACCTAGGACACATACATTGCCAGGATGTGCACAATGACAGAAAACACCCTCACCTAGGACACGTGCATTGCCAGGATGTGCACAATGACAGAAAACACCCTCACCTAGGACACATGCATTGCCAGGATGTGCACAATGACAGAAAACACCCTCACCTAGGACACATACATTGCCAGGATGTGCACAGTGACAGAAAACACCCTCACCAAGGATACATACATTGCCAGGATGTGCACAATGACAGAGAACACCCTCATCTTTCATACATGCATTGCCAGGATGTGCACAACTAAATGAAACTACAGACAAATCCCGCTGTTCAACAAGTTGAACTGCGGGAATTCTTGATTTACGTATGAAGTCATAAAACAAAGTAAAGTTCATTACAATGATGTCTCGTTAAGTTAAAGTTCGTCAAGTTATCGTAGTCAGCTCCCAGCAGCTATTCAAAAAATAATATACGTAATGCAAGAGGGTGACCACCTGGCCAGTTACATGGCCTATGAGTTAACACCTAAACCCCCCTCCAATCTCTGATGAAGTTTCATTGAGGAAGCGAAACAATTCTGTTCTCGAAGTTCTACTTGATCCATGCGAACTTTCTAAGAATGACTTCCAGTATGTCACGGATGATGGATACCTGTAAATTTATACAAATTAGATCAAACATTCTGACACTAGAACATTAGTAATCTTTGATGGTTATCCAGAAACACGAACAGTGATATCTCTGGAATATAATCGTCTTCGGTCAAGTTGCAGTTAAAAATAATGTAGCCACAGTAAATTTCAGAAGCATAATTCCTTATTAATAGATTTAACAAGCACAGTTGATTAATATACTGAAGATACACCTTCGGTCTTTTAACATAACGGTTCATCATGCCAATGATGATGTTAAAACAGTTTTGCAAACTTGGAGTTGAAGAATAAAGTTACAGTAGTGGATCGTGATTCGAATTACTTGTACATCTCAGTTTTCTTTGAAAGCCATTCACCAAAGTAATCTTTTATGAAGC
Source organism: Cherax quadricarinatus (assembly GCF_026875155.1). Classification (NCBI taxonomy): domain Eukaryota; kingdom Metazoa; phylum Arthropoda; class Malacostraca; order Decapoda; family Parastacidae; genus Cherax; species Cherax quadricarinatus. The sequence continues at coordinate 3,972,083 of NC_069415.1, forward strand.
CAGGTAGAGCTCAGAATCCCAACAAGATTTATGAAATCAGACACTTTAAGTAAATCTCGGACGCTTGTCAGCATATTCTTTTCTTCATTCAGTCACCGGTTGAGACACGTCAGCTATTCATGGCTAAATCAAGACAAAAAAAAAAAACATCAAATTCTTAAGCATAGCCAAGACGTATGTAACGCAGTATCTGTTTTTAGTAATCCACAAACCTCAGCAGATGACGAGGCTATTCCTGGAGAAGGTTAGGTTAGGTAAAATTTGTCAGGAAACAGGACAAGTGTTTCCTGACGTGAGTCTTAGTCATATGATAACCCGCCGCTGGAGATTTCGGCCATCTAACAAAGGTCTTCCGCTGGATTACCGGTCCATCCCTTTAAAAAATTATGGTTATGATAATAGATTGGACTCAGAGGATCCCCTGAGTAAGTGCGGGTGTTTAGTTCCCATTGCTACACCCGAGACTAATGGTCTTAGACAGGATAGTTACAACGACGACACTGAGCACAATAGAACAAGTGAAAGTAGCTTCAGGGTAGCAGTTAATTCTTCCTTAAGACGTCCTTCTTTGAGTTAAGAGAAAAAACAGATATGATACGAGGTAGGCACTGAGATGCAAATAATCAAACAAATTCTACCATCCATATATATATATATATATATATATATATATATATATATATATATATATATATATATATATATATTATATACATCATACTATACTGCTCACAAATTGAACTACTAAGCCACACACAGAACTTGGACTACTGTGCCATATATACACAATAAACAATGTCACTTAGACCCTGGGCTGCTCTCCCATATGCACACTTCACTGCAGAAAACAGTACATATTACATTACACATTACGGCTGAAGCCACTTCACCTTGACACTCACATGCCACTTGAAAGGAGAATCAACCAGAGTGATTCACCGCTCATGTGAGACATGACAATGCTCTCAGCAACAGTGTGGTGCCACTGAGTAGCTCTGCTTGGGTAATGATAACAATAATGTACTTATTTTAATATAGTACTTATTTTAAAATTAAAAAATAAAAGTGATAATAAAAATAATAATACTTTATTATTGCTATTATTAATTATTATTATTATTATTATTATTATTATTATTATTATTATTATTATTATTATTATTATTATTATTATTATTATTATATTATTATTATCCTCATCATCATCGTCATCATTAATATTAGACATTCACAATACCCCATGCGATTTCCCCTAAATCTAAATTTATTTTTTATTTGTTGTCGTGCTCGCTTTTTATGGTTTCCAACAATAACCTTTGATAATTGTTCAATATATATATCGACTTCAAACTTTAAATTCCAGGAACAATCCTAAAAAGTTCCTTTATTGAACTAGTGCCGTATATCTTCCTCGTCTACCCGGGTGGGAGTTGGGAAATGACGTGTTACATTGTTTCTAATTGATGTCATAGCAAACCATACCACGGGCGGGGAAAGAACCCGCGATCAGTCTCAAAACTCCAGACCGTCGCGTTAGCCACTGGACCAGCTAGCCATAATAAGATTCGTCCAACTAGGTATATTTCTACAACATAGGAAGGTTAGCATAGGCACCTCTGTGACCACAAATGCAAGTTTTTACAGACGAATCTCTAGCTAGCGTGGCCGTGACGAACTCTAGCTCATGTCCCCTCACTGCCGTCAACATGACTCACGAAATCGTAATGACACGAATCTTATTGTGGCTAGCTGGTCTAGTGGCTAACGCGACGGTCTGGAGTTTTGAGACTCTCTGACCGCGGGCTCAAATCCCGCCCGTGGTATGGTTTGTTTGCAATCGTGTCATTACGATTTCGTGAGTCATGTCATAGCAAGCAATAAGCAGAGACTTAACGGATATAATGCACTCAGTTGATATTCAAATTACAAACGCAATTTGTTTAATCTGTATTTCTATTTAGATATACCTCAAAACCTGGTTTATGAAACGCGTTACAGAGATGACTTATCGGCAAGGCAGTCGAAGTCATTTTTTTTTTCAGAAAACTCTCGATAAAGCGATAATGCACCTCACAGAAGATTAGACAGAGTATCAGTGTGGCTTGAGGTAACGAATGGATTCCTCACGAATCGTGCCGAAGGTCAGTTCTTTTCGTAATTTGCATAAATCATTTAGGAACGGGATTAACGTGAAAAAAACACTCCAAGTTGAATGACTCAAAATTTGGACGACATGCAGCGCCTATGGTCGAATATTGAAGTACTGAGAGGGATGTGCAATACTGTAGGTTAGCGCAGTGCCGGGAGATCCCGAGGATGTTGTCTCAGTGTAAAAAAAGCGCAGTCAACTTTAGAACAATAACAGACATAAAATATTTTTAAGTCCATTTTCCCAGGATAAAGCTGAAGATATGAATATTCATTAGCAAAGACTTAATGAACAATAATATCTCTTTGCTGTAAGAGGGGCTATTATTAAGCTAGCTTTCGTGGCTAGAAATCTCAATAACAAAACACTTAAAAATTAATACCTAACAGTTCATTTGTCGGTTTTCATCTTGAAGACACTGTCTACCTTTCGTTTCCAAATTGTTTAAAATTCTGAGAAAATACGACGAGGGAGCAAAGGTCAGTAAATCTCGCACCTTAAGTAAAAAAAACACTATCTGAAATCAGACAAATATTTCTTCTTGCTTAGGAAACAGAGACAACGAGAAGAAAATGGTCTTTACATTTAAAAAAAATACTAAATCAATTCAGTATCTTCAAACACGAGGAGCTATTTGAGGTGCAGAGTGATTTAATGGGTAGAAAAAATGTTACGAAATTCTTAGGCATTACCAGGTGTTGGTGAGGTTTATCAGCAGGTGTTGGTGAGGGTCATCAGCAGGTGTTGGTGAGGGTCATCAGCAGGTGTTGGTGAAGGTCATCAGCAGGTGTTGGTGAGGGTCATCAGCAGGTGTTGGTGAGGGTCATCAGCAGGTGTTGGTGAGGGTCATCAGCAGGTGTTGGTGAGGGTCATCAGTAGGTGTTGGTGAGGTTTATCAGCAGGTGTTGGTGAGGGTCATCAGCAGGTGTTGGTGAGGGTCATCAGTAGGTGTTGGTGAGGTTTATCAGCAGGTGTTGTGAAGGTCATCAGCAGGTGTTAGTGAGGGTCATCAGCAGGTGTTGGTGAGGTTTATCAGCAGGTGTTGGTGAAGGTCATCAGCAGGTGTTGGTGAAGGTTATCAGCAGGTGTTGGTGAGGGTCATCAGCAGGTGTTGGTGAGGGTCATCAGCAGGTGTTGGTGAGGGTCATCAGCAGGGGTTGGTGAGGGTCATCAGTAGGTGTTGGTGAGGTTTATCAGCAGGTGTTGGTGAAGGTCATCAGCAGGTGTTGGTGAGGGTCATCAGCAGGTGTTGGTGAGGGTCGTCAGCAGGTGTTGGTGAGGGTCATGTGTAGGTGTTGGTGAGGGTCATGTGTAGGTGTTGGTGAGGGTCATCAGTATGTGTTGGTGAGGGTCATCAGCAGGTGTTGGTGAGGGTCATCAGCAGGTGTTGGTGAGGGTCATGTGTAGGTGTTGGTGAGGGTCATCAGTAGGTGTTGGTGAGGGTCATCAGCAGGTGTTGGTGAGGGTCATCAGCAGGTGTTGGTGAGGGTCATGTGTAGGTGTTGGTGAGGGTCATCAGGTGTTGGTGAGGGTCATCAGTAGGTGTTGGTGAGGCTCATCAGCAGGTGTTGGTGAGGGTCATCAGCAGGTGTTGGTGAGGGTCATCAGTAGGTGTTGGTGAGGGTCATCAGTAGGTGTTGGTGAGGGTCATCAGCAGGCGTTGGTGAGGGTCATCAGCAGGTGTTGGTGAGGGTCATCAGTAGGTGTTGGTGAAGGTCATCAGCAGGTGTTGGTGAGGGTCATCAGTAGGTGTTGGTGAAGGTCATCATTAGGTGTTGGTGAGAGTCATGTGTAGGTGTTGGTGAGGGTCATCAGCAGGTGTTGGTGAAGGTCATCAGCAGGTGTTGGTGAGGGGTCATGTGTAGGTGCTGCTGAGGGTCATCAGTAGTTGCTGGTGAAGGTTATAAGTAGATGCTGGTTAAGGTCATTAGCATTAGTGTTGGTGAAGGTCATCAACAAGTGTTGGTGAAGGTCATCAACAAGTGTTGGTGAAGGTCATCTGGTATTGGTAAAACATCACCTGGTGCAAGTTGATGCGTTGAAGTGTGGTGGTTGATTGATTGGTTAATTATTATTATTATTATTATTACCATCTTCATCATTTTATTATTATTTTAACAAATAATTTTCATTATAATAATTATAATTATTATTATTATTATTATGTTATTGTTGCTTTTATTATTATTATTGCTGTTATTATTATTATGCTGTTATTATTATTATTATTATTATTATTATTATTATTAAATTCACCGGGAAGCGCTAAGCTTGTAAGGGTCATGCAGCACCTGGAAATAATTAGATTTCAAAGAAGGGAATTAGAGCTTCAGAGTCATGTACTTATTTATCTGTTATATCTATGTGACTCTGATGGGTTAGTATTATACCCCTTCAAGAATATTTTATTATTCCACTTACACTTTTTAAATTACACCAAAGTGGTTGGGCCACTTACCTTTTATATCCTACCTCTCTTCCCTCTCCCACCCTTTTCCAATATTTCTATCCTTACCCATCCTTCTTCCTTACCCATCTTACCAAAGACTCTGGTCATAAGAAGAAGCTCTAATTCCCGGGATCCAGAACATTTCACCGACTTGAAGGCACCTCCTTGAAGGAATGTGTAAGAAACTCTGCTGTTTTTTGTGTGCATCTCGAGGCCTGGTAATGGACCAGGTCGCGGGGGCGTTGACCCCCATAAACATCCTCCAGGTATACACCTGCAGGTATGTACAGTAATGGACACGAAAGCTATATCGCCACAGTACAAAATTAATTATGCATTTGCGTGTATTTCTCCTTCATAAAAAAATGAATTTTGTGGAAAATACTGTATTTTCCGAAAATACAATGTTTTTTGTATGTAAATTAATGGAATATATTGTAGTTAATAAAAATTAATTTGTAAATAAATAAAGAACCAGCGAGAGTGGTGAGCGTCGCTGGGGGGGGGGGGTCGCCATTGTTTTTTGAACTGGGCAAGATAACGTTAGTGAAAATCGGAAGAATTTTTGTCGCTCTAGAGGTTAAATTGTGTTTAAAACCTCTCAAATAGGAGCCGAAATTATTGGATTTGCAGTCCTGCAGAACGTGAGAATTAGGCGACTCGACAGGACTCCGTAATTAGATGGGAATAGGATAAATTAACTCAGGTGATGTCTATTTATGTTGAAATTCTGGCCAGTATTTTCTTCATATTTTAGGCAGGGGTTTGTGTATGACACACCAAGTAATCTCCGACAAATTGGTGAGTGTTATTATTATAAATTCTCCTTCAATGTATATGTAGTCATTTATTAAATTTAATATACAGTCCACATATTTATATTAATGTTGTACCAGAATTCCTGGTGATGTATATTTCATTTTAAATTAATATAGGTCCAGAGTGGCTTGTGGAGATATGAGTGGAGTAGGTATGGAAGGAGGGCATTTTTTGCGACCTAGGATGTCCTAAAATTCCTACATGTCTCTGTAACCTTGATAAAGAATAATTATATTTGTTACTATTATAAATTGCTAGTATGTATCTACTGAGATTCATCCAGGTAATTTTAATTTTCCATAAATTTTTAATGAAAATTTTTTTTCTGAAAATTTTCATTTAAATAATACTGATAATTGCTGTTGAACAGCAAATTTTATAATAGGTCTTTGCATCTACTGTGACCACACTCACAAAAATCATGACGCTACTAAATCACTACGCTTCAAATCACCTGCGTTTTCGTTCCCTACGTAAACGACGCACGCCATATTTCACTGGATGACAAAGCTTCAGTGAATAATTTACAACCTAAAATTTCTCTACTGCGCTGATATACATTTATGGGTCATCCAGGTGGATGTGTCCTTCCCTCTCTACTCTCCGTGTCACCTGCCACGCCCCTCGCCCTACTGCGTGCTTGGCATTCTTGTGTTTACTGCTCGGGATCAATATGCTTGCTTGCTTCTGCCGCCAGGGTTCGAGGCCACCAAGGAATACATCACATGGATCTATAATGAATGAAATAGCATATGGAGGAAAGTGGTCAGCTGTCATTATCTCTCCCCTTGATGTGGTGTTTGGATGGATGTGTTAGTTTTGGCTAATGTGATGCCATGCGTGTATGTGTGTGTGTGTTGGCTTGCTCTTTGCATGTATACGTTCATGCAACTTCCTGACATACCTACTCTTCGTCTTCCTTCACTGACATACACACACACATACACCTCTCACCCCAACCCATATTACCTTCCCTTTCAAGTCCTCCAACCACCTAATTTCACCCCCCCTCTTCCTTCCCTTGAACCCCTCCCTGTTCTCCCACCCTCTCTTCCCTCCTTCCCACGAGACGCGACCTGGCACCAGACCCTTACTCAAATTATTGATGAATACCAATGGTTGGTCATGTAGCGAAGGTTATTTGGTACACTGAAATAATACCAGTAATAAAGAAAGCTTAGTGGCATGCAGGAGGGTAAGTGTGGTTGAAGAGCCTGGCTCCTCACCCCTGGAAACATGGGCAGTTAAATATGTGCGAATATATGCATAATCATAATTGAAAAAAAGTTATTTTTTATATAATAATAATAATTCTTTCTTTCAACACACCGGCCATATCCCACCGAGGCAGGGTGGCCCAAAAGGAAAAACGAAAGTTTCTCCTTTTATATTTAGTAATATATACAGGAGAAGGGGTTACTAGCCCCTTGCTCCCGGCATTTTAGCCGCCTCTTACAACACGCATGGTTTACGGGGGAAGAATTCTGTTCCACTTCCCCATGGAGGTAAGAGGAAATAAACAAGAACAAGAACTAGAAAGAAAATAGAAGAAAACTCAAAGGGGTGTGTATATATATGCTTGTACATGTATGTGTAGTGTGACCTAAGTGTAAGTAGAAGTAGCAAGACATACCTGAAACCTTGCATGTTTATGAGACAGAAAAACGGACACCAGCAATCCTACCATCATGTAAAACGATTACAGGCTTTCGTTTTACACTCACTTGGCAGGACGGTAGTACCTCCCTGGGCGGTTGCTGTCTACCAACCTACTACCTAGGAATAATAATAATATTAATATTAATATTAATAATGTATTATCCATTCACCACAATTTTTATTTTTTCCCATTGTACTACCACTGTACTTCCACTGTACTGCTACTGTACTGCCACTGTACTGCCACTGTACTGCCAGTATACTTCCACTGTACTACCACTGTACTGCCACTCATTTCCGAGTACAATGCCAGTCTTCACTAGAATGTTTATTTTTTCCTATAATGTTCCCTTTTCAACCAATATTGTGTAAGTGTTTGTAATGGCGTTATGTGTTTGATTACCTTAATAAACAAAAGCAGGAAGGTCACACGGATGAAGATATACTTGCTTAATATAATTTAAGTATGTATTTGCTTGTGAATACCATAAAGCCTGGTGACTGATGTGGCATTCACATAGTTTGTGATCAGGATTTTGCGACTGCAAAAACAGTGTCGTATATTATTATGCTTATACAGTTGTTTTTACAGGTTAAAAGTTATCCAAATTCAGATCAGTTGGAAGCATTAGCTCTCTCTCTAGGCCAGGGGTATTCTCCCAATCCCTCCTCTAGGATGACATCAACGCCATGGGGACTGATACTCAGGTACCTACTTATTGCTAGGTGAGCAAGCGTAAATGAGCTTCTGGACGTCTTATGATCTCTAAGGCATTTAAATATTTCGACTGAGGTAATATTGATAAAATATGATCTGTAGCCAGCCTGAGTTGTGATGCTCTTTCCCACTTCCCCCTCCCTCCTTCCCCTCTCTCCTCTCTCTCTCTCTCTCTTCTCTCTCTCTCCCCTCTCTCCCCTCCCCTCTCTCTCTCTCTCTCTCTCTCTCTCTCTCTCTCTCTCTCTCTTCTCTCTTTCTCTTCTCTCTTCTTTCTCTTTTCTTTTTTTCTCTTTTTCTTTCTCTTTTTTCTTTCTCTTTCTTTCTCTTTCTCTTTCTCTTTCCCTTCTTTCTCTTCTCTTTCTTTTCCCCTCTTCTCTCTCTCTCTTCTCTGCGCACACATACATTTTTAGGGCCAAAAAAAAAATACAAAAAGTACACATCCATCTCCCATGGTGTTGTATTGTTTTATGTTATAAAGGTTTTATGAATAGGTAAGGGTAGTAATTATTTTCCTCTTTTAAAGTAATAACTGTATTGGGTTTATATGAAGTTATTAATAGAGAAATAAATAACGGCATTATGCACTCCTCCCCTGCCTCCCTCTTCCCTTTCTTCTCTTTCCCTTCCTCTCCTCACCTTCGCCCCTTCCCTTTCCTCTTCCCTTCTTTCTCCTCACCTTTCATTTCCCCTTTCTCCTGTTCCCATGCAGCCTACTCTGTTTTTCCCTGTCCTTGAGTTTTCTATTCTTCTTTCATTTCCTCGTCCTTGGCTTCTCCCTTGCTTCACCCTCCCTTTCCTCCTCTTACCTTGCCCCTCCATTTTCTCCCTTCCCAGGTGAACTTCCCCCCAGCAACAATGACATGTTTGAACATGCATAGCAACCCTCCCATCCTCCCCGCTCCCCAACCATCCCTCATGAGCAATGCTCTCACCCCCACCTCCCACCAGGAAGTCGGTTCAGCACAACCCCAACCAGGAGCCCCTCCTTCCCCTCTACCAGGTCTCAATCCTTCCCCCACCCAACACCCACAATTCAGTGCCTAGCTTAAAAAATACAGCTCCCACTTCACTAGTTTTCCAGCCTATAGCCAGCAGAATTTCCATAAACAGGATGGAATTAGAGAGCATACGAAGGTCAGTATTAAGACCCATGTTTAGTAATCTGTATTAACGACCTTGATGTAAGGAATACCTAAAGAAATATATGAATTCCCTGGCGACACTGATATTAGCCGATAATTAAGTTCAGAGGAAGACGAGAACAGAGAGCTTGAACATGTTAGTAAACATTATGTTAAAAAAAAGTAACAGAAGCAGTTTGTTCTAGACAATTGTAATGTTTTTTTTAACTTAACGATATGCAAAAGGGACTTATAAGTAATGGTTAGAACTCTGAAAGCTTTAAACATGCCTGAAGTTCTTGCAATCAGATTAATACACTAATTAGACTGACATAGAGAAATGTAAACACATGTTCCAAGGTTATACCACAACTTTCTACACAACTGTTACAACCTGATATAATGCAGTGCAGTTATGGTCATTGTACAAGGGAATTGACATTATAATGCTCAGAAATATAGAGAGGACGGATAAATAGAATTCTCTGTTAATTAAAATATTTCTTGCAAAGTTTAAGGAATAGCCAGGATCCTGCTCTCTTGAAATATATAAAATGCCCTAAATTTACTTACAGCAGTGAATGCATAAGCTGTATTAGATATATATATCCAGATGTACCGCCGCTAACCCATTCTGGAACCTAGTTCCTAGACCTCTCGGTTATCCATATGGTGCACAATAAACTAGCCGTTTTGCTGACATAATCTAATCTAGAATGGGAGAATATATGGTTGAGATGTAATTTAGGTGGCATTAATTATAAGGATGTGTATAAGGAGCTTAAAAAAACTATCGAACCGGGCACTACTTTCGACATTATATATTCATGTCTGGTGAATTCATAGTAAAAAAAAAAGTATATAAGAAATCACTGATTAGAGAAAAGTTTCAGATAAGTGCACGAAACTGCCACTTAACGTCACTGATTAAATGCTTTGGATGGCTTAACAATGGCTTACACACTTACCTACACACTTACCTTATAGAGAATAATTGCTAATTAGCAGGATTTCTCTAAAATAAGTTCATCTAAACCATTCATGATACCTGCAGCGAACACCAACAGTCTGATTAACCATGATGCCATTCCCTAGGTCTGCCTCGAAACCTGACCCGCTGGGGCGGTGATTCACTAAATTTATAAAAGCTTATCCGATAAGATCTCTTCGTCGCAAAATTAGGTCGAGAGCCCAAATTACTGTACATAAGCTGCAGTGACTCAAAGTGTCTAAAGGGTGTCTGGTAGTTACTCTGATAACAGTGGCAACCGTCACTTTCTACTTGTCATAGGACGCTGTGTTATCTCTCCTTATCTAATGAGACGTCAACGACACTTCATGCTGGCGTCTGGTGTTCATTACGATACACTCACGACTGGTGTTCATTACGATGCACTCACCCCCTGGTGTTCATTACGATACACTCACCCCAGGTGTTCATTACGATACACTCACCACTGGTGTTCATTACGATACACTCACCACTGGTGTTCATTACGATGCACTCACCTCCTAGTGTTCATTACGATACACTCACCCCAGGTGTTCATTACGATGCACTCACCCCCAGGTGTTCATTACGATGCACTCACCCCTGGTGTTCATTCTGATACACTCGTCCCTGGTGTTCATTATGATACAATTACCCCTGGTGTTCATTCTGATACACTCGTCCCTGGTGTTCATTATGATACACTCACCCCTTGTGTTCATTATGATACACTTACCCCTGGTGTTCATTATGATACACTCACCCCTGGTGTTCGTTATGATACCCCTGGTGTTCGTTGCAGTACACTCACCCCTGGTGTTCATTGCAATAGTCACCCCTGGTGTTCATTTTAAACCATAACTGCTCAAGCAGGCTTAAGTATGCAGTTACCAACTTAATTTTAGTTATTATTGATAAACTTAAGTTTCCAAAGGATGTGCCTTGTATAACTGATATTTTAGAACACAGGGTGAACCTAACTTATCTTGAAACCAACCTAAATAATCTTACCTACCCTAAACTAACCAAGCCTAACATAACCTAAACTAACCTAACTTTCCTTAACCTAACCTAACGCAGCCTAACCTAAAGTAATTTACTCTAACCTAATCTAACTTATCATTAACTAAATTATTCTTGTCTAACTCAAATCTAAGTTGTCAACCTTAAAATTCTAACGTGATTATATTTCCATTAATAAATTTATTCAGTTAATACCCATTAATATTTCAGAATATATCAGAAGGCCATGTCTTATAAAATTTCTTATTACAGTTTTTTTATAGGTTTTTCTTGTTAAATATACTCAGGTATATATACAAAATTAGTTATAAATGCATATACACATATTCGGGTGTACACAGTATAATACATCAGAGGAGAAAAATAGAGAGAATATAGACCACACCAAGATTATCTGTCGAGAAAAACTATTTCTTTCCGTATTTAGGACTATCGTATATTTTCTAGGTGTCTGATGGCAGGATAATGAAGAAGAAACTATTTTCCCCTTCGTCCACTCCCTCCGGCCAGCGCCGGTATCAAAATTGAGGTGGGGGGAATGCAATGCCATGTTGGAAAATGGCATGGAATTTACAGAGATATGGGAATGAATGGAAGACATGGGCTACAACTACCTCTGCTCTAGAAATACTGTGTATTCCAGTCGTTCTGCTTGTAGCTACCACTAAATAATAATAATAATATTTTACAATGTTTATACAGAGATGAGTGGCAGTTGTGCATGCAGAAAGCCCATTTGTTATGCAGGGCATTTCTGCTATGACTAAACATATACCTATTTCTATCACTACTGGTATTATTATCATGGCTGGCTAGTTTGTCGGTTGATAGTCGTGATGTAGTTGCTGAATTAAAAATCAGTATCCCTTGTTTTCAGTCTGCCCAGCGTGGTATCTAAATTCTTTACTTGTAAAGTGCTGGTTTTTAAATAAACATTGCTCGTTTGTATTAATTTGTTTGCGAAAAGACCTTTCCATACGTTGTGTTGCATCTTTGTTTCAGTTATGGATATTTAGCATTAAAAATTTTATCGTGTTTGCGTCAAAAAATTTAAACATTTGGTTTTTGGGGTTTTGATTTTTATACTAGGAAAGAAAACATTCTGCTGATTTTTTTTTGGGTTGTTTTTCAGGTCGCGGTTGTTACCCCAGGGTCTTTTTCCCTTTGATTAGCTATTGTGTTCCCCCAGAATTTTGTTTGTGTTGGGACTCATTTAAAATATTTCCCTTTAATTAAGCATTTTAGTTTTCTTCTAAGTCCGCCCACCATGCTAACCCCCCAGATCACCCACCCGCTTTTAGCTGCTTTTTTTCTAAATTCCACCCCATCGAAATTTTTTTGCTATTTTGGGTTTTATCCCTCGTCGAGGTGTATAGTTTAAGGAAGAAGTTTTGACCAAGAACCGATCTCGGGGGAACTATAAAACTTTTTTACCCTCTAACAAACCCACCAGACCCTCTCTTCAGCGCCAAATAAGAGGAAGAGAGGAGAAAAGGGGGCCGGATAAAGCTCCAAAAAACTCTTTATTACAAAAAAAAAGATTTTAAAAAAGGTCGGAATGAAAAGACTCATAAAGGAGATTCAGAAATTCTCCGAAGACCAAGCGAGGCAAAGAAAAGATGAAAATGTTTCTAGAGGGATAAAAAGAAAATAAATCTTTGACTTTAAAAAGTGTATTGTGAAGGAATTTTTCGAGAAGAATTTTGTCCCCAGTTTTTTTGATCAAGTCACGGCTTTTTTGGGGAATCCCTTTCCCCACCACCAGGGAAAAAAACGGAAAACAAGAATTGAATTTTTCTAATTGTGCAAAATTTCATGTGGGTAGCTCAAAGCACCGGATCTTAAAATGCTTTAAAAGCCCCAGCATTTGGAAAGGGCAAGGGAGTTGAGCTACTTAAGAGAGATAAAAACAACATTCACATGAAAATTTTCACTTAACAACAGAGGAAAACTCTTTCGATCCATGGCCCAAATAGCAAACATTTTTTAAAAGAACTTTTGACACACACAACAGGGGGGGGGGGGGGAAAACAGGGGTCATCGACAAGGACTTTGACAACTATAAACAACATATTATATATATTTAATATTATATATATATAATTATATAATAATATTTCATTTTATATAAATATATATATATATTTTTTTATTATATATAATATTATATAATATATAATACAATATTATATATTATATATATATATTTTTTAAATATATAAAAATATTAAAATTATATATAATTATATAAATTATATATATATATTTTTATTATTTTTATATTTTTATAATTTTAAAATAATATATATATAATTATATTATATATATAATATTATATATTTATATATTAATTTTTAAATAAATATAAATTAAATTTTTTATATATTTTTATTATTAATAAAATATATAATATATAATTTTTTAAAATAAATATTTAAAATTTTATTAGAATAAAATCCGTAAAAGGGATTTTAGAATATGCAAAAAAAACCACTCTGAAAGAATAGAGAAAATTTCCCAAAGGGTTTCGTGACTACTCACATTATCACAAAGCGCTTGGGAAATTTCTCTTTTTTCGAGTGGTTGTTTTTCATATATATATATATATTATATTATATATAAAATTAAATTTTTATTTAATATATATATATTTTTTTAAAAATTTATTTAAAAATATATAAAATATTTATATAAAAATTTTATACACCAGTGGTCACTTTTTTTTAAAATTTTTAAGCTATGAAGGGGTGCTGTGCCCCCCAAAACAGCATGGTGGGATGCATTCAACAAGGTGCGGGAAAAGTTCCCTTGGATTTGGCTTGTTGCAGTAATATATGCATTGCTGCATTTGTCGGCCCCGCACATTAATGTGCGTTCCCTTCCACCACATCCGAAATATTTACCCTAAATTCTGACCCTACCATCTGCTGCCTCAGTAGAAATTGCGATTCGTCAGACCAGACGAAGTTTTTCCGTCTTTAACTGTTTAGTTTTAGTGAGCCTGTGCCACTGTAACCACAGTTTCTTGATCTTAGCTGACAGGAGTGGAACCCAGTGTGGTCTTCTGATGCTGTAGCACATCTTGCAGCTTCGACAAGTGCATTCAGAGATGCTTTTCTGCGTACCTCTGTTGTAAACGTGTGGTGTTATTTGAGTTACTGCCTCCTTCGTGTCAGAGTTAACCAGTTGGCCATTCTCCTCTGATCTCTTGCATTAACAAGATTTTTTCCCACAAAACTGCCGCTCACTGGTTGTTTTGTGTTTTTCACACTATTCTCCGTGAACTCTAGAGACTGATGTGCGTGAAAATCCCGGAAGATCAGCAGTTTCTGATATACGTATCAGATCACCCCATTTGGCACCAACAATCATTTCACTTTCAAAGTCACTTCCTCATTCTGATGTTTGGTGTGAATATGGTCGGGGTTCTTAAATGGAGATATCAAGGGTTGAAGGTAGACACACTTGTTGGATGGTGTAACGATATATTGTCAGACTGTGATGATGAGAAATGGAGCCCAGCCTCTGCCTGTCCTAGCCTGGATGTCTACGCCGACTGAGGCCGAGGCAGAGGTACGAACGTACACATGCGCATCCCGTGACGTCACACAAAGTCACAGGCCTAAAAGGGATCTCCTATCTAAAGCACATGGATGATACTATATGCTATGCTATATAACACAGGGATCAGCAACTATGCTGACATGAAAACAACGGCAGAACCTCTTGACCGTGTCTGTCTGCGTGTTTTTTAGGCTTTGTGGAGCTGCCACGTGATTGATTATGTATTTGTATTATTGAGCAGGTGTGCAAGTATGCCTAATAATAATAATAAGCCATGTGTGTCGTATGAGGCGACTAAAATGCCGGGAGCAATGGGCTAGTAACCCCTTCTCCTGTAGACATTTACTAAAAAAAGAGAAGAAGAAAAACTTTATAAAACTGGGATGCTTAAATGTGCGTGGATGTAGTGCGGATGACAAGAAACAGATGATTGCTGATGTTATGAATGAAAAGAAGTTGGATGTCCTGGCCCTAAGCGAAACAAAGCTGAAGGGGGTAGGGGAGTTTCGATGGGGCAAGAGTGTATCAGTCTGTAGTGGAAGGAAGGCGGGGTAGGGGTCGGCCTAGGAAAGGTTGGAGGGAGGGGGGGTAAAGGAGGTTTTGTGTGCGAGGGGCTTGGACTTCCAGCAGGCATGCGTGAGCGTGTTTTGGTAGGAGTGAATGGAGACAAATAGTTTTTAATACTTGACGTGCTGTTGGAGTGTGAGCAAAGTAACATTTATGAAGGGGTTCAGGGAAACCGGCAGGCCGGACTTGAGTCCTGGAGATGGAAGTACAGTGCCTGCACTCTGAAGGAGGGGTGTTAATGTTGCAGTTTAAAAACTGTAGTGTAAAGCACCCTTCTGGCAAGACAGTGATGGAGTGAATGATGGTGAAAGTTTTTCTTTTTCGGGCCACCTTGCCTTGGTGGGAATCGGCCAGTGTGATAATAATAAAAAATAAAAAAATAAAAAATAATATATATATATATATATATATATATATATATATATAATATATATATATTAATATATATATATATATATATATATATGAAGAGAGAGAGAGAGAGACTGCTTGACAAAGTAGAGAACAAAGCAATCGTCTCATCTCTCGCCTGGACCAATCCTGGATAGATCTGTCATTTCAGCAGGGCCTTCAACACAGGAGGGATGTGGGTGGCCTTACTGTTATGTACAAGGCCAATATCGTAAAAGTACCACACTTGGATCCACTTCGAGGACAGCGTGAGGCCAAGTTTCTATACCACAAGACGGGCAGAAAGCAGCAATTTCACTCTGGCTGTACCCTTCTCCAGAATATCACTTCATCTGAGATCATTTATTCCCAGGATGAATCGAGTATGGAACACATTCGTACAGTATTATGATGTCAACGAGATAAAGTCAGTTGATCAGATGAAAATGCTGGCCCACAGATGGCTCCAACTTCATCCTGTTCCCTACTTGTATGTTTCATAACACCAAAAATGCTTTCAAATGAGCTGATGTAGGTAACAGCTCTTAGCTTGTCAATAAAGTTATCAATCCTTAACCTGTAAATAGCTTGTCAATAAAGCTAGGGATCCTTAACCTAACCTTGTCAAACCCTGTGTAAAAAAAAAGAGTGAAAGAGAGAGAGAGCGGCTGGAGCGTTACAGTTATGTACAAGGACAAGTGTCTCAAGGTCTCTCCCCTCCCTCCCCCGACGCCCCTCCTGGACGCCCGCTTCTTCCCCCGCCCCCTCCGTTCATCACCACCAACTTCCAGACACCACCCCCCTACCCAAAACCACCTAGGACATCCTTCTTCCCCCTCCACCTCACCCCTGCCTCCACCACCGACGGCTGAGTCACACCTGACAACAAATGTCGTCAACGCTTCCCGGGTGAGAAATCTCTCCACCTTCCAAAACTATCAAAACTTTGAGACCCAGTCCCTGGACCCATTATGTACCTCTGTAATCTTTTGACTACCGCCCACAGGATGGGTATGGGGTGCATAATAAAGATATTAAACTAACTTCCAAATTATTAAACATGATTTAGCATTATTGTTAATATTATTGTAATTGTTTATTATAAATTAGCAGTACCATAACTATCATTATTGTAATCTTTATTACTGCTTATATTTTTATTTCCATTTTTTTTATTGGAATAAGCAAGATTCGTCAGGAAACAGGATAAGTGTTTCCTGACGCGGGTCTTAATCATATGATGACCCGCCGCTGGAGCTTTTGGTCGTTTGACTGAGGCCTTCCACTAGCTTACCCATCCACCCCTTGAAATATTATCACGTATTAACGTTATCATACCAGTATTTGGTGGAATTACTCTTTCGCAGTTCTTAATAGAGTTGGTGTTATTATTATTATTATTATTATTATTATTATTATTATTATTATTATTATTATTATTATTATTATATTATTATTATTATTATTATTATTATTATTATTATTATTATCATTAGTGTTGATATTTTTGTTATTCTTATCGTCATTGTTCTTTATTCTGTTATTTATTTTGAGTTTTTCTTTTTTGTTATTAACATTTTAGCCGTTGTTTGTTTTTGCCCTTGTTTTTATTTGCATTTTGTTTCTTCTTTCATTGATCTCTGTTGTTTTCACATTGTTTCAGTTGTGTTAGCTAGTGGTGTTTTATGCATGTTGCTTTTACTATTGTTGTTATATAACACATACAAATATTGTTAATAGCAAAGGTGGCTAGATGTTAATAGTCTTGCCTAGAGGTTGCATGAAGATAATTTCGGGGGGTCATCGCCCCCACGACCCGTTCTCAGACCAGACCTCCTGGTTGCTGGCCTGATCAATCAGGCTTTTGGTGCTAGCGGTCCACAGTCCGATATTTGCGCCACAGCACAGCGGGTCAGACCCTTACTCGAGGATTTTAAAGGGTGATTTTAAAGGGAGGGTGTTAAAGAGTCTTGGACCCTTTACACTCGTTGAGTCGTCTCTAAGTGTACTTATTAAGCCTATGTATTTCATTATTGGCATCGATGCGTAAGACACATGTGTAAAACCTGAGAATCTTTATTGACAAGATGTTTCACTTATTCAGCAGGCCTCTTCGACACAACACAGAGGCGACTTCTGTACTGAAGACGCTGGAAGTAAACAAACTGCCTCTGACGGGAAACGCATAAGTAACTTATGCACTATAATTGAACAAGTATTTTCTAAACTCCACTATCCTCGTCACTTCATCAGAGACTGCGGACGGCGGGCATTAAACATCTTCAACACACCCAGAGAAGACACTGCCGAGAAGAGATACATAGTCCTCCCAACCAACTCCATTGCCAAACATGTTTCCAACATCTTTGCCAAAACATCATTCCAAGTATCTACCTCCACAACCACGACCATCAAGGACATCACCAGTAGTAGACAGGACAAGCCTCCATCCTCTGCAGGGGTATACATAATCCCTTGTAATGACTGCAACAAATTATATGTGGACGAAACATCAAGAGACCTCCAAACACGTATTTCAGAACACCAATATGCAAGCAGGACTGACGATACAAGGAATGCCTGTGTACAACATCGCAATTCACACAACCATTTAGTTAACTACAGAAACTCAAGACTTATAGCCACAGAAGACAACACTCAATACAGAAGAATCCTGGAATCATCGCTCATCTCTACAACCAACAATTTCAACCAGGACAATGGCTTCTATAACATAGTTGAACCACTCGCCAAGAAACTTCTTCATCGCTATCCCACATAAGAACATAGAACACTGCAGAAGGTCTACTCAAAACTTGTCCAATACCCCTGCCAAGCTACCCAAGACTCTATAACCCCACCCGGTAGATCATCAGCTGCAGCATTCTCCACCTGACCTCAACATGACTATAAATACTCTCGTACCTTCCAACCCCAGGTAGATCCGTGTGTGACTTGAGAAAGCCCACTGTGTGGGTGAAACGTTGTCAATAAAGGATCACATTATACTGCATTTGTGTTTATATTTCCATTCCGTAACTTATGTGCTGTACATGTTTTAGTTATCAACTCCTGCTCTTCATAGGAGTGTTATACAGGCTTCTGATTCTTTTGCTTTATTAATGAGTGATTTTGGTGTGCAAAATAAGTATCAGTAGTGACGAAGCATAGAAATATAACGTGATGATCTGTCTTTATAGATCACATACACCTTCATCCAGGCTTGTGGTACACATTTGGCTGGTTGGAGAAGATTGACAGTGCCTCTGACAGCGTCTACACGAAGCAGCTATACTTCTGGTCCCTTTTTCAGTCACGGTCACGCGACACCTCCATGTACTGGCAGTATTAGTTAATGTAACCCAGTGTTGGCCAACTTGAACGTCGTCTGCGGCCCTGACGTAGAGAGCGAGGATTTCAACACACACAGCTAAAAGAACATGAGGTAAGAAGACTGAAATTCTTTTTTTTTTATTAACACATCGGCCGTTTCCACCAAGGCAGGGTGACCCGAAAAAGAAAAACTTTCACCATCATTCACTCCATCACTGTCTTGCCAGAGGCATGCTTACACTACAGTTTTTAAACTGCAACATTAACACCCCTCCTTCAGGGTGCAGACACTGTACTTCCCATCTCCAGGACTCAAGTCCGGTCTGCCGATTTCCCTGAATCCCTTCATGAATGTTACCTTGCTCACACTCCAACAGCACGTCAAGTCCTAAAAGCCATTTGTCTCCATTCGCTCCTATCTGACACGCTCACGCACGCTTGCTGGAAGTCCAAGCCTCTCGCACACAAAACCTCCTTTACCCTCTCCCTACAACCTTTCCTAGGCCGACCCCTACCCCGCCTTCCCTCCACTACAGATTTATACATTTTCAAAGCCAGGACTGAAATTCTTACCTTTTGCATATACAGATAATCCCCCTAGTTTTTTTTTTGATACGTTATGGTTCATAAAGTGAAATTTATTAGTAGTGGTACATTGTGAATAAAAATGTTTGCAGAATAATAAAGTTGTTTCAGTAAGACACGTCCCTGTGTGAGCTCCCAGCTGTCAGGTTCTCAGAGACGATCACCTAAGAAAGGATGAAAGTCGACAGAACAGTACCTGGAGTTTACCTGGAGAGAGTTCCTGGGGTCATCGCCCCCGCGGCCCGGTCTGTGACCAGGCCTCATGGTGGATCAGAGCCTGATCAACCAGGCTGTTACTTTGTAGATGAATGGTTCAGAGAACCGACATGTTGATAAATTAGACACATGTGCAACTCTTGGGTATCTTTATTGAGGAAACGTTTCGCCACACAGTGGCTTCATCAGTCCATACAAAGGAGAATCTTGAAGAACAGGAGGAGAATGAGGTAATCAGTCCCTCAACCTTGAGTCGATGTGGTCAGTCCATCAAGATTGATGGACTGACCACATCGACTCAAGGTTGAGGGACAGATTACCTCATTCTCCTCCTGTTCTTCAAGATTCTCCTTTGTATGGACTGATGAAGCCACTGTGTGGCGAAACGTTTCCTCAATAAAGATACCCAAGAGTTGCACATGTGTCTAATTTATCAGGCTGTTACTGCTGACAGTACGCAATCCAACGTACGAGCCACAGCCCGGCTGGTCAGGTACCGACTTTAGGTGCTTGTCCAGTGCCTGCTTGAAGACAGCCAGGGGTCTATTGGTAATCCCCCTTATGTATGCTGGGAGGCAGTTGAACAGTCTGATAAACGTAAAATTAACATTCGTTAAATATTATGTGGTGATAATTTATTTTTTTTGTTAATTTTCCAAATAATTTTCATCTTCAAATATTTTTTTTGTTAAATTACAAAAAGAGCTGAATATTTGAACGAAATTATGACTCCTTTAGTCTGCATTTTTTTGCATAATTTCCTTTAGTTATTTATAATAATAATAATAATAATAATAATAATAATAATAATAATAATAAATAATAATAATCCTTATTTCTACAAGTACATGCACAGCGTCTACGACCATAGCTGACATCAATGACACACTACTATATAGAAAGTCGATTGTTATACAGAGCATTTCGGGCAAATTAGGTTAATTTTGTCCCAGGATGCGACCCACACCAGTCGACAAACACCCAGGTACCTATTTTACTGATGGGCGAACATGGACAACAGGTATCATAAGGAAACACGTCCTAATGTTTCCACCCGTACCAGGGAATCGACCCCCTGACCACAATGTGTGAACTACACACAAATGTAGAAAATTAAACTTAATTGAAGTTTTTGTTAATAATTTTTTTTGAGCGACTCCTTTATTGCATCCTCCATTCTCGGAGAAAAAATCGTCAAGATCGTCAAGATCGTTTTATTAGTTTCAGCACAACAGCAGAGAGACTAACATCTATATAAACCATCAATCCTCGTGTTCCTTCCTCTGGCAGCATCTGACATTTCATGTTAGTGTGGGGGTCGTCAGGCTGCGTGAGATCCTGTGCTAAAGGTCAAATCTTCAGTGATGAATAATATTTTCACTATATCTTCTCCGCTTCATCTTAAATATTAATCATGATTGGCATGGCCGAGTTCCAGCTTCTGAACCTCTTACAGCTCCTGGACCCTTAAATTGACTTGAAGATAAATTGGCAATGCCTTGTCTAGTTAGTTTTACAATTTCGTGGTATTTGTGTTGAGTTCCAGCTTCTCGCTCTCTTCATATTTATTATTATTATTTATTATTATTATAATCAAAAAGAAGCGCTAAGCCCACAAGGACTGTACAGCTTCATATTTTTTGAAAAACAGCTCCTGAGCCTGTAAGGAAGTTTTGGAAAAAATCTATCCAAAGCTTCATTCGACTTGTTTCAAATTTTTAGTTATAACTGACAGGGCTGAATTCCAAATCCTGGGCTTCTTGAGAGTATTGAACTACAGTTCCTGGGACTCTTACAGAGACTTTAGGATATCCTCACAATACTTCTGCTGACTGGTCTCAAATTTTCATGATGTCTGAGTGGACAGAGTTCCAGCATATGGGAATGTGTGTAAGGTGTTGAGTTTAATCTCTCGAGGATATATTCATAATGCTTCAATCAATTAATCTCAGATTTTAGTTGTTCTAAATGACCTGATTTTCAATTCATGGGCTTTTTAGGGAGTGTAGTTAGAACTCCTAAGTTTGCTGAGGAGAGGTGAAGGTCCTGAGCTTGTGAGGGTTTAGTGGCTTTGTGGCCTAATACGTTCCAGTGATAAACCATTTGTCTTTTAAAGTGGTTCAGAAATACAATTGCAATACTTCATTAAAATGTTTATTAAGCCCTACAAATGCATTTTAACTAAACATGGGACTCTGGTGGCATCAGAGGATTGCATGACTTGAGCTGCTAAGCAACCAGCACAAAAATTCCGATTATTTCCTGTCACGACATCAGCCTGGAAAATATATTATTGGTCGATTCTCCGTGACGTTGGTCGTTACAGACTAGCGATAAGGAATGCAATTGGTTGACGCCTCTCCTGGCAGTATCCCTCACGGCTAGTTATTGGCGGGGAACCCCTTCTGACATTTTGTCTCGCGGCTTATTACTGGTTGCTACCTGTCCTGACAGTTTCTCTCGCGACTTGCTGTGAGCTGTTGGTGATGACGTAGGTCCTGAGTCATTGTAAACAATGCAACACGTGAGTGGGCCAAGAGGGCATCGCCCGATGAAGATCGTTTAATTTAGCCTCCCAAAACTGCGTATATACTTTAGGTTCGTCCATTATCTATTACTGAAGAAAAGTTTAAGAATTTGGTATCTGTTATTGATTATTCTTGTCTCTTCTGCAGACTTTTCAAGCCAAATAATGCGAAGACTGCTAGAATGAAAACTGTGTTTAGAAGCAAGAGTTAAAAATTTAGGTATAAATTTTGAGTTTTATAATGACAGCGATTAAGTTACTAATGTTTCTACAAGGATTCTAAGTAGAAAAAAGACATTTCACCAGCGAGGTTATTTTATTCACTACTAATGTACGCAACTTAACTTTTTAATCTAGTATCTCTCCTGTGAGTGCTCGTTCCACAAGCTCCGTAACTGCTCAATTATAAAAGATGCTGGTTATTTATGGAATAATCTTCTTGAAGATTTAACGTACATGCCAAACTTTTTATCTTACAGTTTTAAAAAAAAATGTCACTTTCTTCAACCTTATACAAAGAAAAATATGACGCATTGCATAGTTTGAAATTTGATAAGAATATCATTATAACAACGCCAGATAAAAGAGAGGATGCTGTATTTATTGATAAAGTAGAACACATAGGATGAGAAAATTCTTGCAGATTAGAGCAAATCTCATTAGTAACAGTTGACCCTTTTGATCACATTGTTCAGTTAGAGGACAAACACAGTCATAGTGCACTTGAACTTAAGAAGAATTAGATGTCCCACGTGAATTATCCAAGTTTTTATAGTTATGGTCCTCCCCTTGTGTTATGGAGTCCCGGGGAGCCACAAGCAGGGAGTGCTGAGTGCTGTGCGCACATTTAACACTCCCTGCTGAGTGCTGTGCGCACATTTAACACTCCTGCTGAGTGCTGTGCGCACATTTAACACTCCCTGCTGAGTGCTGTGCGCACATTTAACACTCCCTGCTGAGTGCTGTGCGCACATTTAACACTCCCTGCTGAGTGCTGTGCGCACATTTAACACTCCCTGCTGAGTGCTGTGCGCACATTTAACTCCCTGCTGAGTGCTGTGCGCACATTTAACTTCAATTTAGCAAAACTCTTAGTCCCTATCCTGCAAGTTTTGATTATGGATCAATATACTATTAAAATTCTTTATTTATCAATATTCCACTCTGATAGACAATAGATATTTGTATTAATGGTTTATTTACTGACGCAGTGGAAGGTTAAAAAAAAAAAAGACCAGCCTACATTATTGATTCTTTCTTAACTTTTATTTAAAAACTGCACAGACAAATAGATGGAATAACAATTGTCTCTCCATTAGGACGAACTATTGTAAATATATTTTTTATGTTATCATGAAAAAGATTTTGATCGATGAATTTCATATTAATTTTAAATAAACACTTTATAGATGTGTGGATGATATATTATTATTCTTTTAAGAACCATTCTCAGACAGCCTGTGTCATCAGTGTTGTAGCCAGGTGGTGTGTCACCAGTGTTGCAGCCAGGTGGTGTGTCACCAGTGTTGTTGTAGCCAGGTGGTGTGTCACCAGTGTTGTAGCCAGGTGGTGTGTCACCAGTGTTGTTGTAGATAGGTGGTGTGTCACCAGTGTTGTAGCCAGGTGGTGTGTCACCAGTGTTGTTGTAGATAGGTGGTGTGTCACCAGTGTTGTAGCCAGGTGGTGTGTCACCAGTGTTGTAGCCAGGTGGTGTGTCACCAGTGTTGTAGCCAGGTGGTGTGTCACCAGTGTTGTTGTAGCCAGGTGGTGTGTCACCAGTGTTGTAGCCAGGTGCTGTGTCACCAGTGTTGTTGTAGCCAGGTGGTGTGTCACAAGTGTTGTTGTAGCCAGGTAGTGTGCCACCAGTGTTGTTGTAGCCAGGTGGTGTGTCACCAGTGTTGTTGTAGCCAGGTGGTGTGTCTCCAGTGTTGTTGTAGCCAGGTAGTGTGTCACCAGTGTTGTAGCCAGGTGGTGTGTCACCAGTGTTGTTGTAGCCAGGTAGTGTGTCACCAGTGTTGTAGCCAGGTGGTGTGTCACCAGTGTTGTTGTAGCCAGGTGGTGTCACCAGTGTTGTTGTAGCCAGGTGGCGTGTCACCAGTGTTGTAGCCAGGTGGTGTGTCACCAGTGTTGTTGTAGCCAGGTAGTGTGTCACCAGTGTTGTTGTAGCCAGGTGGTGTGTCACCAGTGTTGTTGTAGCCAGGTGGTGTGTCACCAGTGTTGTTGAAGCCAGGTAGTGTGTCACAAGTGTTGTAGCCAGGTGGTGTGTCGGCAGTGTTGTTGTAGCCAGGTGGTGTGTCACCAGTGTTGTAGGCAGGTGGTGTGTCACCAGTGTTGTTGTAGCCAGGTGGTGTCACCAGTGTTGTAGCCAGGTGGTGTGTCACCAGTGTTGTTGTAGCCAGGTGGTGTCACTAGTGTTGTTGTAGCCAGGTGGTGTGTCACAAGTGTTGTTGTAGCCAGGTAGTGTGTCACCAGTGTTGTTGTAGCCAGGTGGTGTGTCACCAGTGTTGTTGTAGCCAGGTAGTGTGTCACCAGTGTTGTTGTAGCCAGGTGGTGTCACCAGTGTTGTTGTAGCCAGGTGGTGTGTCACCAGTGTTGTAGCCAGGTAGTGTGTCACCAGTGTTGTTGTAGCCAGGTGGTGTCACCAGTGTTGTTGTAGCCAGGTGGTGTGTTACCAGTGTTGTTGTAGCCAGGTGGCGTGTCACCAGTGTTGTTGTAGCCAGGTAGTGTGTCACCAGTGTTGTTGTAGCCAGGTGGTGTGTCACCAGTGTTGTTGTAGCCAGGTGGTGTGTCACCAGTGTTGTTGTAGTCAGGTGGTGTGTCACCAGTGTTGTTGTAGCCAGGTGGTGTGTCACCAGTGTTGTTGTAGCCAGGTGGTGTCACCAGTGATGTTGTAGCCAGGTGGTGTCACCAGTGTTGTTGTAGCCAGGTGGTGTCACCAGTGTTGTTGTAGCCAGGTGGTGTGTCACCAGTGTTGTTGTAGCCAGGTGGTGTGTCACCAGTGTTGTTGTAGCCAGGTGGTGTTGTGTCACCAGTGTTGTTGTAGCCAGGTAGTGTGTCACCAGTGTTGTTGTAGCCAGGTGGTGTGTCACCAGTGTTGTTGTAACCAGGTGGTGTGTCACCAGTGTTGTTGTAGCCAGGTAGTGTGTCACCAGTGTTGTTGTAGCCAGGTGGTGTGTCACCAGTGTTGTAGGCAGGTGGTGTGTCACCAGTGTTGTTGTAGCCAGGTGGTGTCACCAGTGTTGTAGCCAGGTGGTGTGTCACCAGTGTTGTTGTAGCCAGGTGGTGTCACCAGTGTTGTTGTAGCCAGGTGATGTGTCACCAGTGTTGCTGTAGCCAGGTAGTGTGTCACCAGTGTTGTTGTAGCCAGGTGGTGTGTCACCAGTGTTGTTGTAGCCAGGTAGTGTGTCACCAGTGTTGTTGTAGCCAGGTGGTGTCACCAGTGTTGTTGTAGCCAGGTGGTGTGTCACCAGTTGTTTTGTAGCCAGGTAGTGTGTCACCAGTGTTGTTGTAGCCAGGTGGTGTCACCAGTGTTGTTGTAGCCAGGTGGTGTGTTACCAGTGTTGTTGTAGCCAGGTGGCGTGTCACCAGTGTTGTTGTAGCCAGGTAGTGTGTCACCAGTGTTGTTGTAGCCAGGTGGTGTGTCACCAGTGTTGTTGTAGCCAGGTGGTGTGTCACCAGTGTTGTTGTAGCCAGGTGGTGTCACCAGTGTTGTTGTAGCCAGGTGGTGTCACCAGTGTTGTTGTATCCAGGTGGTGTGTCACCAGTGTTGTTGTAGCCAGGTGGTGTGTCACCAGTGTTGTTGTAGCCAGGTGGTGTGTCACCAGTGTTGTTGTAGCCAGGTGGTGTGTCACCAGTGTTGTTGTAGCCAGGTGGTGTGTCACCAGTGTTGTTGTAGCCAGGTAGTGTGTCACCAGTGTTGTTGTACCCAGGTGGTGTGTCACCAGTGTTGTTGTAACCAGGTGGTGTGTCACCAGTGTTGTTGTAGCCAGGTAGTGTGTCACCAGTGTTGTTGTAGCCAGGTGGTGTGTCACCAGTGTTGTTGTAGCCAGGTAGTGTGTCACCAGCGTTGTTGTAGCCATGTGGTGTGTCACCAGTGTTGTTTAACCAGGTGGTGTGTCACCAGTGTTGTTGTAGCCAGGTAGTGTGTCACCAGTGTTGTTGTAGCCAGGTGGTGTGTCACCAGTGTTGTTGTAGCCAGGTAGTGTGTCACCAGTGTTGTAGCCAGGTGGTGTGTCACCAGTGTTGTTGTAGCCAGGTGGTGTGTCACCAGTGTTGTTGTAGCCAGGTAGTGTGTCACCAGTGTTTTTGTAGCCAGGTGGTGTGTCACCAGTGTTGTTGTAGCCAGGTGGTGTGTCACCAGTGTTGTTGTAACCAGGTGGTGTGTCACCAGTGTTGTAGCCAGGTGGTGTGTCACCAGTGTTGTTGTAGCCAGGTGGTGTGTCACCAGTGTTGTAGCCAGGTGGTGTGTCACCAGTGTTGTTGTAGCCAGGTGGTGTGTCACCAGTGTTGTTGTAGCCAGGTGGTGTGTCACCAGTGTTGTTGTAGCCAGGTGGTGTGTCACCAGTGTTGTTGTAGCCAGGTAGTGTGTTACCAGTGTTGTTGTAGCCAGGTAGTGTGTCACCAGTGTTGTTGTAGCCAGGTGGTGTGTCACCAGTGTTGTTGTAGCCAGGTGGTGTCACCAGTGTTGTTGTAGCCAGGTGGTGTCACCAGTGTTGTTGTAGCCAGGTGGTGTGTCACCAGTGTTGTTGTAGCCAGGTAGTGTGTCACCAGTGTTGTTGTAGCCAGGTGGTGTGTCACCAGTGTTGTTGTAGCCAGGTAGTGTGTCACCAGTGTTGTAGCCAGGTGGTGTGTCACCAGTGTTGTTGTAGCCAGGTGGTGTGTCACCAGTGTTGTTGTAGCCAGCTGGTGTGTCACCAGTGTTGTTGTAGCCAGGTAGTGTGTCACCAGTGTTGTAGCCAGGTGGTGTGTCACCAGTGTTTTTGTAGCCAGGTGGTGTGTCACCAGTGTTGTAGCCAGGTGGTGTGTCACCAGTGTTGTTGTAGCCAGGTGGTGTGTCACCAGTGTTGTAGCCAGGTGGTGTGTCCACCAGTGTTGTTGTAGCCAGGTGGTGTGTCACCAGTGTTGTAGCCAGGTGGTGTGTCACCAGTGTTGTTGTAGCCAGGTGGTGTGTCACCAGTGTTGTAGCCAGGTGGTGTGTCACCAGTGTTGTAGCCAGGTGGTGTGTCACCAGTGTTGTAGCCAGGTGGTGTGTCACCAGTGTTGTAGCCAGGTGGTGTGTCACCAGTGTTGTAGCCAGGTGGTGTGTCACCAGTGTTGTAGCCAGGTGGTGTGTCACCAGTGTTGTAGCCAGGTGGTGTGTGTGTCGCTCCAAGCACAAGAAATAAAGTAATCATAGTGGGTAAGGAAGATAATTTATCATTTGTTGATGTTGACGTTAAACATGTTTATGGTAGTACCATTGTACAGTAATATTGTAACCTCATATTTGCAGGCTTAAGTTTACACCTATCCACTGTACATCTTTATTAGGTAAGATTTGACAGGAAGCAGGACGTGTTTCCTGACGCAGGTCCTAGTCATGTGATGACCCGCCTTTGGAGCTTTTGGTCATCTGACCGAGGCCTTCCGCTGGCTTACCGGTCCACCCCTTTAATTATGCACAGTGACTCAGATTTGCTATAAATCTGCTCTAAACCCATTTAAAGTAAATTATGCCATTACTTTCTGAACTGTGATTACTGATAGCCGAATCAACTAGAATAAATAAATGAAGAAATTAACACGCAAAATAAAAAAAATGTTCAAAGAATAAAAATACCCTCGTCCTGACTGACTCCTTCAAGCGACTGAGGAGTCAGTGATCACATCATCGAGCTCACCCAACTACCCTGGGCAACACTGACACTGTATAATAACACAAAACGGATCATCTAATGCAATTAAGAACCGCGTCAGGAGACGTTTCTCTTTCTTCACCAGTCTAACCTAACCTAACCAAACCTAACCTAACTTAACCTAACCTAACCTAACCTAACCTAACCTAACCTAACCTAACTTAACTTAACTTAACTTAACTTAACTTAACTTAACTTAACTTAACCTAACCTAACCTAACCTAACCTAACCTAACCTAACCTAACCTAACCTAACTTAACTTAACTTAACTTAACTTAACTTAACTTAACTTAACCTAACCTAACCTAACCTAACCTAACCTAATCTGACCTATCCTAACATATCCTAAATTAACCTAACTTATCCTAAATTAACCTAACCTATCCTAACCTATCCTAAATTAGCCTAACCTAACTTAACCTATCCTAAGCTAACCTAACCTAACCTATCCTAAGCTAACGTAATGTAATCTAACCTAACCTATCCTAACTTAACCTTACCTGTCCTATCCTAACCTATCCTAACCTAACCTAACCTATCCTATCTTATCCTATCCTAACCTAACCTAACCTATCCTAACATAACCTAACCTATCCTAAGCTAACCTAACCTAACCTATCCTATCCTATCCGAAGCTAACCTAACCTATCCTAACCTATCCTAACCTATCCTAACCTAACCTAACCTAACCTAACCTAACCTAACCTAACCTAACCTCTCCTAGCCTAACCTGACCACAATGTGAGACTACTTTCCTTCTCGCTATTAGCGTAAGGAAAGGGACACTTTTGTTCAGTTCAAGACATTCATCGGAGGAAACGTTTCTCTACGAGAAACTGCTGAAGCTACTATTGCCGAAACATTTCATTTAATAAATGTTTTGAACTTTTCTCAAGTGTCGCCTCCTTTCCACAGTTTGTGGGCATCACCGTATATCATTTACAACCTTAACTGAAGGAGGATCGAGCCTCCATCACTCTTTGCGCGAGTAACCCACACTGGTTTAGAGTTTCATATGTGAAAAAATAGAAACACAAACATCCTCCTATGATTACAAAACCTCTAACTCTTCCTTCAAATTTACTCATTAAAAGCAAAAATCTCTCCAAATTCTCTCAGTTTACTCACTGGAAACTTTTTCTCGCAAATATACTGAGAGGTACACCACATGGTGTATATACCTCATGGTGTATATACCTCATGGTGTATATACTTCATGGTGTATATACCTCGTTGCAGTACATGTTCAAATAATAAATAAAATGCAAGGAAGTTGAAGATTGAAAGGGATATTTGCATATGCAAGACCAGCCATTGAATCCTCTCAACCGCCCAGGCTCAGTATTGAATAGGACTGCACCTGCATTGTCGGTTGCCTCTAATGCGTATGATTAACGATCCATGGATGCACTTTACCGCTGTGAGTGGGTCTCCTTGCTAATGTGAGAAAGGCAATTCGTTACATTGAGGCCATATTCTACACCACTGTATTCAGCTCCTCGTCAGGCCCTTTTCTTTTGCAGTGACACCAAAGATTCTGTTTTTTTTTTTTTTTTTTAGATTCCCAGGTCGAGTGTCTTATCTGGGCCTTTAACCTTGCCAGTCTGCTGATGGAGGTGGAGGTTTATTCATTAGGAAACAGGAAAGTATCTCCTTGTGCTGGTTTTTGTCATCTGATGATCCGCTGGTACCGGTGAATAAGCAATCACTGGCTTACAAGTGCTGTGTACCTAACGTACCAGAGATAAGTCCCCCACTTTCTTGCTGGACAGCTGTGAAAACGGTGCTTCCTGCCACAACAGAAGTGAAACATTCAGCTCTGACATACAGGAGAAGATTATGATGTTTATCAATGTGCATCTTAGAGCGCAGAATATAAGAAAATTATTGATAAATTGAAAAGTTAGATAAAGCTTGATTCGACTTGAGATACCATAAAGGAGAATTAGAACGGTTTTGTAGCTCGCTAATATATATATATATATATATATATATATATATATATTATATATATATATATATATATAATATATTATATATATATATATATTATATATATATATTTGTAGATGAATGGTTCAGAGAACCGACATGTTGAGATATATAATTATTATATATATATAATTATATATATATATATATATATATATAAAATATTATATATATTATATATATATACACACATTTAATTTACTAGTTATTAAGTAGAAAAGTCTGTACTGTTGTACAGCAAGAGTTCAAGGGTTACAGTAATGGAGGTGAAGGGCTCTTTATCCAAGGAATAAGAGCTAATATGTCTTACCCTATTATCTCTCATCTTCTGGGCGCTGTTAACACCTCCCCATAATAATAATAATAATAATAATAACAGTAATAATAACAATAATAATAATAATAATAATATAATAATAATAATAATAATAATAATAACAGTAATAACAATAATAATAATATAATAATAATAATAATAATAATAATAATAATAATAATAATAATGCAATGTACAACACTAGTGAACTGTCATTTAAAGAAGTATGAGATTTTCTTAACACATACAGTGAGGTGTATGTTCGCAGCTTATATATACTAAGAGTTTTAATCTCTATTATAGGGATTAAAGTATTTTTGACTGGTGCTAAACATGTTACATCCAGCTTTAATGACTCTCGTTTAGTCGATAGCTGTATTGGCCATTAACCAAACCAAGTACAGGTCACGTCTCATGATGTGATATATATATTTTTTTTTTCGGAGTGTGGCAGTAAGCCAGTGGGAGGTCTAGGTCAAGTAATAACCCAAAGCGATTGGCTCATCGTAAAAGAAAAAAAAATCCGAGTCCGGGGAATTTTTCCCAGTTTTCCTAATAAGCAAAGGCAAATCTCTTTCAGCACAAGCGAATTCACTGTGTTTCAGAGCAGGAATTTTTGCCGGATTTATTTTATAGAGGTGTGTGGTGCTGTATAACTGTACAAGATTGATTTCAGGCCCTATCATACACTGGTGACTGATTACTTCGGTCTCACAGCAGGAATGACTGCTTGGATTTCATCACATGACTGTTTCGGCCTTTCGAAGTAGCTGTTTCGGTCTGTCAACAGGAGTGGCTGTTTCAGTCGGTCTACTAATATGAACAAATGTTTCGAACTCCTAGCAGAAATGGCTGTTTCGATCCATCGACAGGACTGGCTCTTTTGGTCAAAAACAAGTATGACCACAGGCTGTGTACGAAAAAGGAGTCTGTATTTGTTCTCAAAGAAATAAACGACTGGATGTTCACACAAAAGATATGGCACAATCCCACCTCACCTCAGCGTCAAAACCAGTACCATACCACGTCTGCCGTTCAGTAACACCCAACCTGTACCTGCTTGGCAACACCCGGGGTAAAAATAGCCTCTCCATTCAGTACCTTGAAATTCATTCAGGTCCTCCATCTGGCTTTAACTGGGTGAAGGATCAATAGCGGCAGCACCCGAGCGACCTACTGGGCCTCCACCTAGCAACAAGCGAACCTTGCATGCCGCCTACCTCCCCCACCGAACCAGATCCATGTGCTGCCCCCCACCCAACCACCCTCACCCCAGGTGATGCATGACTTGGGGTCATTTAAAAGCAGTTCGGGTTCAGACTGGACAAGAATCGACGAAATTCCTCAATGCACGGCACGGCCGTCTCCTGCACCACTTAGCAACAAGACGCACACGCCATGACCTACCTCCCAAGCCTTGGAACATGCAACTCTCGCTCTTTTTGAGCTTTTGGCATACATCTCTTCGTTTGATTTTTGATATACAGTAAAATGAATCTTGAAATTTTCCGCATTGAAAATATTACAAAAAATCTGAATCAGTATCGAAGCAAAAGTTCAGTTGCTGCGCATTTGTCGCAGGAGACGAAACCTATGAAGTGGACTTATGACGAAAGAAATATTTTGTTTATTCTAGAACGCAGCAGCGAAGGCTCTGGGGGGAAGAGTGAAGGGGGGGGGGGCGTATGTTTGCAAGCAGTGTGTTCATGTTTGCTGTCACGCAGGTACAAGACATGGCCGCCTCCATGTCGGCAAGTGCGCAGTTTCTCCTGCTGGTGACGTAGCAGGTTTTGAAGAAGGTTTACTT
>NC_069415.1:4004703-4014703 GCF_026875155.1 Cherax quadricarinatus
ATGTGAGTTAGTTTAGGAGTTTTGTAGGGATTTTTGTATTATTCACATATGAAACTCTAAACCAGTGTGGGTTTACTTAGCGCAAAGAGTGATGGAGGCTCGATCCTCCTTCAGTTAAGGTTGTAAATGATATACGGTGATGCCCACAACTGTGGAAAGGAGGCGACATTTGAGAAAAGTTCAAAACATTTATTAAATTGAAATGTTTCGGCAAGAGTAGCTTCAGCAGTTTCTCGCAGAGAAACGTTTCCTCCGATGAATGTCTTGAACTGAACAAAAGTGTCCCTTTCCTTACGCTAATAGCGAGAAGGAAACTAGTCTCACATTGTGGTCAGGTTAGGCTAGGAGAGGTTAGGTTAGGTTAGGTTAGGTTAGGTTAGGTTAGGTTAGGATAGGTTAGGATAGGTTAGGATAGGTTAGCTTAGGATAGGATAGGTTAGGTTAGGTTAGGTTAGCTTAGGATAGGTTAGGTTATGTTAGGATAGGTTAGGTTATGTTAGGATAGGATAGGATAGGATAGGATAGGTTAGGTTAGGATAGGTTAGGATAGGACAGGTTAGGTTAAGTTAGGATAGGTTAGGTTAGATTACATTACGTTAGCTTAGGATAGGTTAGGTTAGCTTAGGATAGGTTAAGTTAGGTTAGGTTAATTTAGGATAGGTTAGGTTAATTTAGGATAAGTTAGGTTAATTTAGGATATGTTAGGATAGGTCAGATTAGGTTAGGTTAGGTTAGGTTAGGTTAGGATAGATTAGGCTAGGTTAGGTTAGGTTATTTTAGGATAGGATAGGTTAGGTTAGGTTAAGTTAAGTTAAGTTAAGTTAAGTTAAGTTAAGTTAAGTTAAGTTAAGTTAGGTTAGGTAGGTTAGGTTAGGTTAGGTTAGGTTAGGTTAGGATAGGTTAGGATAGGTTAGGTTAGGTTAGGTTAGGTTAGGTTAGGTTAGGTTAGGTTAGGATAGGTTAGGTTAGGTTAGGTTAGGTTAGGTTAGGTTAAGTTAGGTTAGGTTAGGTTAGGTTAGGTTAGACTGGTGAAGAAAGAGAAACGTCTCCTGATGCGGTTCTTAATTGCATTAGATGATCCGTTTTGTGTTATTATACAGTGTCAGTGTTGCCCAGGGTAGTTGGGTGAGCTCGATGATGTGATCACTGACTCCTCAGTCGCTTGAAGGAGTCAGTCAGGACGAGGGTATTATTATTCTTTGAAACATTTTTTTTTATTTGCGTGTTAATTCTTCATTTATTTATTCTAGTTGATTCGGCTATCAGTAATCACAGTTCAGAAAGTAATGGCAAAATTTACTTTAAATGGATTTAGAGCAGATTTATAGCAAATATGAGCCACTGTGCATAATTAAAGGGGTGGACCGGTAAGCCAGCGGAAGGCCTCGGTCAGATACGCAAAAGCTCCAAAGGCGGGTCATCACATAACTAGACCTGCGTCAGGAAACACGTCCTGTTTCCTGCCAAATCTTACCTAATAAAGATGTACAGTGGATAGGTGTAAACTTAAGCCTGCAAATATGAGTTTACAATATTGCTGTACAATGGTACTACCGCAAACAAGTTTAACGTCAACATCAAGAAATGATAAATTATCTTCCTTACCCACTATGATTACTTTATTATCTGTGCTGGAGAGACACACACACCACCTGGCTACAACACTGGTGACACACCACCTGGCTACAACACTGGTGACACACCACCTGGCTACAACACTGGTGACACACCACCTGGCTACAACACTGGTGACACACCACCTGGCTACAACACTGGTGACACACCACCTGGCTACAACACTGGTGACACACCACCTGGCTACAACACTGGTGACACACCACCTGGCTACAACACTGGTGACACACCACCTGGCTACAACAACACTGGTGACACACCACCTGGCTACAACAACACTGGTGACACACCACCTGGCTACACAACACTGGTGACACACCACCTGGCTACAACAACACTGGTGACACACCACCTGGCTACAACACTGGTGACACACCACCTGGCTACAACACTGGTGACACACCGCCTGGCTACAACACTGGTGACACACCACCTGGCTACAACACTGGTGACACACCACCTGGCTACAACAACACTGGTGACACACCACCTGGCTACAACACTGGTGACACACCACCTGGCTACAACACTGGTGACACACCACCTGGCTACAACAACACTGGTGACACACCACCTGGCTACAACAACACTGGTGACACACCACCTGGCTACAACAACACTGGTGACACACCACCTGGCTACAACAACACTGGTGACACACCACCTGGCTACAACAACACTGGTGATACACTACCTGGCTACAACAACACTGGTGACACCACCTGGCTACAACAACACTGGTGACACACCACCTGGCTACAACAACACTGGTGACACACCACCTGGCTACAACAACACTGGTGACACACCACCTGGCTACAACAACACTGGTGACACACCACCTGGCTACAACAACACTGGTGACACACCACCTGGCTACAACACTGGTGACACACCACCTGGCTACAACAACACTGGTGACACACCACCTGGCTACAACAACACTGGTGACACACCACCTGGCTACAACAACACTGGTGACACACTAACCTGGCTACAACAACACTGGTGACACACCACCTGGCTACAACAACACTGGTGACCCACTACCTGGCTACAACCACTGGTGAACAACACCACCTGGTTACAACAACACTGGTGACACACCACCTGGCTACAACAACACTGGTGACACACTACTGGCTACAACAACACTGGTGACACACCACCTGGCTACAACAACACTGGTGACACCCCACCTGGCTACAACAACACTGGTGACACACCACCTGGCTACAACAAAACTGGTGACACACCACCTGACTACAACACTGGTGACACACCACCTGGCTACAACAACACTGGTGACACACTACCTGGCTACAACAGCACTGGTGACACACCACCTGGCTACAACAACACTGGTGACACACCACCTGGCTACAACAACACTGGTGACACACCACCTGGCTACAACACTGGTGACACACCACCTGGCTACAACAACACTGGTGACACACCACCTGGCTACAACAACACTGGTGACACACTACCTGGCTACAACAACACTGGTGACACACCACCTGGCTACAACAACACTGGTGACACACTACCTGGCTACAACACTGGTGACACACCACCTGGTTACAACAACACTGGTGACACACTACCTGGCTACAACAACACTGGTGACACACCACCTGGCTACAACACTGGTGACACACCACCTGGCTACAACAACACTGTTGACACACCACCTGGCTACAACAAAACTGATGACACAACACCTGGCTACAACACTGGTGACACACTACCTGGCTACAACAACACTGGTGACACACTACCTGGCTACAACAGCACTGGTGACACACCACCTGGCTACAACAACACTGGTGACACACCACCTGGCTACAACAACACTGGTGACACACCACCTGGCTACAACACTGTTGACACACCACCTGGCTACAACAACACTGGTGACACACTACCTGGCTACAACAACACTGGTGACACACCACCTGGCTACAACAACACTGGTGACATACCACCTGGCTACAACAACACTGGTGACATACCACCTGGCTACAACAACACTGGTGACACACCACCTGGCTACAACAACACTTGTGACACACTACCTGGCTACAACAACACTGGTGACACACCACCTGGCTACAACAACACTGGTGACACACTATTTGGCTACAACAACACTGGTGACACACCACCTGGCTACAACAACACTGGTGACACACTACCTGGCAACAACAACACTGGTGACACACCACCTGGCTACAACAACACTGGTGACACACCACCTAGCTACAACACTGGTGACACACCACCTGGCTACAAAAACACTGGTGACACACCACCTGGCTACAACAACACTGGTGACACACCACCTGGCTACAACACTGGTTACACACCACCTGGCTACAACACTGGTGACACACCACCTGGCTACAACACTGGTGACACACTACCTGGCTACAACAACACTGGTGACACACCACCTGGCTACAACACTGGTGACACACTACCTGGCTACAACAACACTGGTGACACACCACCTGGCTACAACACTGATGACACACCACCTGGCTACAACACTGGTGACACACTACCTGGCTACAACAACACTGGTGACACACCACCTGGCTACAACACTGGTGACACACCACCTGGCTACAACACTGGTGACACACCACCTGGCTACAACACTGGTGACACACCACCTGGCTACAACACTGGTGACACAGGCTGTCTGAGAATGGTTCTTAAAAGAATAATAATATATCATCCACACATCTATGAAGTGTTTATTTAAAATTAATATGAAATTCATCGATCAAAATCTTTTTCATGATAACATAAAATATATATTTACAATAGTTCGTCCTAATGGAGAGACAATTGTTATTCCATCTATTTGTCTGTACATTTTTTAAATAAAAGTTAAGAAAGAATCAATAATGTAGGCTGGTCTTTTTTTTTTAACCTTCCACTGTGTCAGTAAATAAACCATTAATACAAATATCTATTGTCTATCAGAGTGGAATATTGATAAATAAAGAATTTTAATAGTATATTGATCCATAATCAAAACTTGCAGGATAGGGACTAAGAGTTTTGCTAAATTGAAGTTAAATGTGCGCACAGCACTCAGCAGGGAGTGTTAAATGTGCGCACAGCACTCAGCAGGGAGTGTTAAATGTGCGCACAGCACTCAGCACTCCCTGCTTGTGGCTCCCCGGGACTCCATAACACAAGGGAAGGACCATAACTATAAAAACTTGGATAATTCACGTGGAACATCTAATTCTTCTTAAGTGCTTAAGAAGTTCTTAAGCACTATGACTGTGTTTGTCCTCTAATTGAACAATGTGATCAAAAGGGTCAACTGTTACTAATGAGATTTTTCTCTAATCTGCAAGAATTTTCTCATCCTATGTGTTCTACTTTATCAATAAATACAGCATCCTCTCTTTTATCTGGCGTTGTTATAATGATATTCTTATCAAATTTCAAACTATGCAATGCGTCATATTTTTCTTTGTATAAGGTTGAAGAAAGTGACATTTTTGTTTAAAACTATAAGATAAGAAGTTGGGTATATATGTTACATCTTCAAGAAGATTATTCCATAAATAACCAGCATCTTTTATAATTGAGCAGTTACGGAGCTTGTGGAACGAGCACTCACGGGAGAGATACTAGATTAAAAAGTTAAGTTGCGTACATTAGTAGTGAATAAAATAACCTCGCTGGCGAAATGTCTTTTTTCTACTTAGAATCCTTGTAGAAACATTAGTAACTTAATCGCTGTCATTATAAAACTCAAAATTTATACCTAAATTTTTAACTCTTGCTTCTAACACAGTTTTCATTCTAGCAGTCTTCGCATTATTTGGCTTGAAAAGTCTGCAGAAGAGACAAGAATAATCAATAACAGATACCAAATTCTTAAACTTCTCTTCAGTAGATAGATAATGGACGAACCTAAAGTATATACGCAGTTTCTGGGAAGGCTAAATTAAACGATCTTCATCGGGCGATGCCCTCTTGGCCCACTCACGTGTTGCATTGTTTACAATGACTCAGGACCTACGTCATCACCAACAGCTCACAGCAAGTCGCGAGAGAAACTGTCAGGACAGGTAGCAACCAGTAATAAGCCGCGAGACAAAATGTCAGAAGGGGTTCCCCGCCAATAACTAGCCGTGAGGGATACTGCCAGGAGAGGCGTCAACCAATTGCATTCCTTATCGCTAGTCTGTAACGACCAACGTCACGGAGAATCGACCAATAATATATTTTCCAGGCTGATGTCGTGACAGGAAATAATCGGAATTTTTGTGCTGGTTGCTTAGCAGCTCAAGTCATGCAATCCTCTGATGCCACCAGAGTCCCATGTTTAGTTAAAATGCATTTGTAGGGCTTAATAAACATTTTAATGAAGTATTGCAATTGTATTTCTGAACGACTTTAAAAGACAAATGGTTTATCACTGGAACGTATTAGGCCATAAAGCCACTAAACCCTCACAAGGCTCAGGACCTTCACCTCTCCTCAGCAAACTTAGGAGTTCTAACTACACTCCCTAAAAAGTCCATGAATTGAAAATCAGGTCATTTAGAACAACTAAAATCTGAGATTAATTGATTGAAGCATTATGAATATATCCTCGAGAGATTAAACTCAACACCTTACACACATTCCCATATGCTGGAACTCTGCCCACTCAGACATCATGAAAATTTGAGACCAGTCAGCAGAAGTATTGTGAGGATATCCTAAAGTCTCTGTAAGAGTCCCAGGAACTGTAGTT
This sequence comes from Cherax quadricarinatus, assembly GCF_026875155.1. Lineage (NCBI taxonomy): Eukaryota > Metazoa > Arthropoda > Malacostraca > Decapoda > Parastacidae > Cherax > Cherax quadricarinatus. The sequence goes on from NC_069415.1 coordinate 4,011,113, forward strand.
CAATACTCTCAAGAAGCCCAGGATTTGGAATTCAGCCCTGTCAGTTATAACTAAAATTTGAAACAAGTCGAATGAAGCTTTGGATAGATTTTTCCAAAACTTCCTTACAGGCTCAGGAGCTGTTTTTTCAAAAAATATGAAGCTGTATAGTCCTTGTGGCTTAGCGCTTCTTTTTGATTATAATAATAATAATAATAAAAAAATATGAAGAGAGCGAGAAGCTGGAACTCAACACAAATACCACGAAATTGTAAAACTAACTAGACAAGGCATTGCCAATTTATCTTCAAGTCAATTTAAGGGTCCAGGAGCTGTAAGAGGTTCAGAAGCTGGAACTCGGCCATGCCAATCATGATTAATATTTAAGATGAAGCGGAGAAGATATAGTGAAAATATTATTCATCACTGAAGATTTGACCTTTAGCACAGGATTCTCACGCAGCCTGACGACCCCCACACTAACATGAAATGTCAGATGCTGCCAGAGGAAGGAACACGAGGATTGATGGTTTATATAGATGTTAGTCTCTCTGCTGTTGTGCTGAAACTAATAAAACGATCTTGACGATCTTGACGATTTTTCTCCCGAGAATGGAGGATGCAATAAAGGAGTCGCTCAAAAAAAATTATTAACAAAAACTTCAATTAAGTTTAATTTTCTACATTTGTGTGTAGCTCACACATTGTGGTCAGGGGGTCGATTCCCCGGGACAGGTGGAAACATTAGGACGTGTTTCCTTATGATACCTGTTGTCCATGTTCACCCATCAGTAAAATGGGTACCTGGGTGTTTGTCGACTGGTGTGGGTCGCATCCTGGGACAAAATTAACCTAATTTGCCCGAAATGCTCTGTATAACAATCGACTTTCTATATAGTAGTATGTCATTGATGTCAGCTATGGTCGTAGACGCTGTGCATGTACTTGTAGAAATAAGGATTATTATTACTTATTATTATTATTATTATTATAAATAATTAAAGGAAATTATGCAAAAAAAAAAAAATGCAGACTAAAGGAGTCATAATTTCGTTCAAATATTCAGCTCTTTTTGTAATTTAACAAAAAAAAATATTTGAAGATGAAAATTATTTGGAAAATTAACAAAAAAAAAATAAATTATCACCACATAACATTTAACGAATGTTTTTTTTATAGAATTAAGCAGGAACTGTGCGAAATCTCTGAAAGGTGATCACAAAAAAATATATACATGATTATTTTACGTTTATCAGACTGTTCAACTGCCTCCCAGCATACATAAGGGGGATTACCAATAGACCCCTGGCTGTCTTCAAGCTGGCACTGGACAAGCACCTAAAGTCGGTACCTGACCAGCCGGGCTGTGGCTCGTACGTTGGATTGCGTGCTGTCAGCAGTAACAGCCTGGTTGATCAGGCTCTGATCCACCATGAGGCCTGGTCACAGACCGGGCCGCGGGGGCGATGACCCCCGGAACTCTCTCCAGGTAAACTCCAGGTACTGTTCTGTCGACTTTCATCCTTTCTAGGTGATCGTCTCTGAGAACCTGACAGCTGGGAGCTCAACACAGGACGTGTCTTACTGAACAACTTTATTATTCTGCAAAACTTTTTAATCACAATGTACACTACTAATTAATTTCACTTTATGAACCATAACGTATCAAAAAAAAAACTAGGGGGATTATCTGTATATGCAAAAGGTAAGAATTTCAGTCCTGGCTTTGAAAATGTATAAATCTGTAGTGGAGGGAAGGCGGGGTAGGGGTCGGCCTAGGAAAGGTTGGAGGGAGAGGGTAAAGGAGGTTTTGTGTGCGAGAGGCTTGGACTTCCAGCAAGCGTGCGTGAGCGTGTCAGATAGGAGCGAATGGAGACAAATGGCTTTTAGGACTTGACGTGCTGTTGGAGTGCGAGCAAGGTAACATTCATGAAGGGATTCAGGGAAACCGGCAGACCGGACTTGAGTCCTGGAGATGGGAAGTACAGTGTCTGCACCCTGAAGGAGGCGTGTTAATGTTGCAGTTTTATAACTGTAGTGTAAGCATGCCTCTGGCAAGACAGTGATGGAGTGAATGATGGTGAAAGTTTTTCTTTTTCGGGTCACCCTGCCTTGGTGGAAACGGCCGATGTGTTAATAAAAAAAAAAAGAATTTCAGTCTTCTTACCTCATGTTCTTTTAGCTGTGTGTGTTGAAATCCTCGCTCTCTACGTCAGGACCGCAGACGACGTTCAAGTTGGCCAACACTGGGTTACATTAACTAATACTGCCAGTACATGGAGGTGTCGCGTGACCGTGACTGAAAAAGGGACCAGAAGTATAGCTGCTTCGTGTAGACGCTGTCAGAGGCACTGTCAATCTTCTCCAACCAGCCAAATGTGTACCACAAGCCTGGATGAAGGCGTATGTGATCTATAAAGACAGATCATCACGTTATATTTCTATACTTCGTCACTACTGATACTTATTTTGCACACCAAAATCACTCATTAATAAAGCAAAAGAATCAGAAGCCTGTATAACACTCCTATGAAGAGCAGGAGTTGATAACTAAAACATGTACAGCACATAAGTTACTTATGCGTTTCCCGTCAGAGGCGGTTTGTTTACTTCCAGCGTCTTCAGTACAGAAGTCGCCTCTGTGTTGTGTCGAAGAGGCCTGCTGAATAAGTGAAACATCTTGTCAATAAAGATTCTCATGTGTCTTACGCATCGATGCCAATAATGAAATACATAGGCTTAATAAGTACACTTAGAGACGACTCAACGAGTGTAAAGGGTCCAAGACTCTTTAACACCCTCCCTTTAAAATCACCCTTTAAAATCCTCGAGTAAGGGTCTGACCCGCTGTGCTGTGGCGCAAATATCGGACTGTGGACCGCTAGCACCAAAATCCTGATTGATCAGGCCAGCAACCAGGAGGTCTGGTCTGAGAACGGGTCGTGGGGGCGATGACCTCCCGAAATAATCTTCAAGCAACCTCTAGGCAAGACTATTAACATCTAGCCACCTTTGCTATTAACAATATTTGTATGTGTTATATAACAACAATAGTAAAAGCAACATGCATAAAACACCACTAGCTAACACAACTGAAACAATGTGAAAACAACAGAGATCAATGAAACAAGAAACAAAATGCAAATAAAAACAAGGGCAAAAACAAACAACGGCTAAAATGTTAATAACAAAAAAGAAAAACTCAAAATAAATAACAGAATAAAGAACAATGACGATAAGAATAACAAAAATATCAACACTAATAATAATAATAATAATAATAATAATAATATAATATAATTATAATAATAATAATAATATAATATAATAATATAATAATAATAATAATAATAATAACACCAACTCTATTAAGAACTGCGAAAGAGTAATTCCACCAAATACTGGTATGATAACGTTAATACGTGATAATATTTCAAGGGGTGGATGGGTAAGCTAGTGGAAGGCCTCTGTCAAACGACCAAAAGCTCCAGCGGCGGGTCATCATATGATTAAGACCCGCGTCAGGAAACACTTATCCTGTTTCCTGACGAATCTTGCTTATTCCAATAAAAAAAAATGGAAATAAAAATATAAGCAGTAATAAAGATTACA
>NC_069415.1:4017203-4020280 GCF_026875155.1 Cherax quadricarinatus
GCCAGACTGGTTAACTCTGACACGAAGGAGGCAGTAACTCAAATAACACCACACGTTACAACAGAGGTACGCAGAAAAGCATCTCTGAATGCACTTGTCGAAGCTGCAAGATGTGCTACAGCATCAGAAGACCACACTGGGTTCCACTCCTGTCAGCTAAGATCAAGAAACTGTGGTTACAGTGGCACAGGCTCACTAAAACTAAACAGTTAAAGACGGGAAAAACTTCGTCTGGTCTGACGAATCGCAATTTCTACTGAGGCAGCAGATGGTAGGGTCAGAATTTAGGGTAAATATTTCGGATGTGGTGGAACGGGAGATTCGCAACATTAATGTGCAGCCGACAAATCTGCAGCAACTGCATGATATTATCATGTCAACATAGACCAGAATCTCTAAGGAACATTTCCGGCACCTTGTTGAATGCATGCCACCATGCTGTTCTGGGGGCACAGCAGCCTTACATAGCATTACAAGAGTTTATATAATAAAGTGACCACTGAGTGTATATATATATATATATATATATATATATATATATATATATATATATATATATATATATATATATATATATATATATATATATATATATATATATATATATATATATATGCAAAACAACCACTCTGAAAGAATAGAGAAATTCCAAGCGCTTTCGTGATAATGTGAGTAGTCACGAAAGCGCTTGGAATTTCTCTATTCTTTCAGAGTGGTTTGTTTTGATATTCTGAAATACTGTTTACTGTGATCTTATTGATATATTATATATATATATATATATATATATATATAATATATATATATATTTATATATATATATATATATATATATATATATATATATATATATGTTATATGTTATACTAGTTGTCAAAGTCACTTGTCGATAGACACCTGTTCTTTCCCCCCCCCCCCTGTGTGTGTGTGTCACAGTTCTTTTACAAAATGTTTGCTATTGTCGGTCATGGATCAGAAAGAGTAGTTTCCTCTGTTGTTAAGTGCAATATACATGTGAATGTTGATTATCTCTCTTAAGTAGCTCAACTGCCTTGCTCCTTTCCAAATGCTGAGGCATGAGACAGCATTTTCAGATCCGGTGCTTTGAGCTACCCACATGTAAGCTTGCACCAATTAGGAAAATTCAATTCTTGTTTTCCAGTTGTTTCTCTGGTGGTGTGGAAGGATTCCCACAAATGCCTGATGACTTGATCACAAAACTGTGTGACAGAATTCTTCTCGAAAAATTCCTTCACAATATCACTTGTTAAGTCAAAGATTTATTTTACTCTTTACTGCCTCTAGAAACATTTTCATCTTTTCTTTGCCATCGTCTTGGTCTTCGGAGAATTTCTGAATCTCCTTTACTGAGTACAGTTTCATTTCTGACGCTTTTTTAGACATCTTTTTCTTGTAATAAAGAGATTTATGGAGCTTTATCCGGTCCTCTCTTGCTCTCTCTCTCTCTCTCTATTTGGCGCTGAACGGAGAGGTGTCTGAGTGGTTAGTTAGAGGGTAAAGAGATTTTATAGTTCCCCAGAGATCGGTTCTTGGTCAAATCTTCTTCACTATAAACATATATCACCTCGACGCAGGGATAAAACCTAAAATAGCAAAATTTGCAGATGGCATGGAATTGAGAAAAAAATGCAGCATCAAAAGCGGACTGGGTGATCTGGGCACGTTAGCATGGTGGTCAGAGACTTAGAAGAAAGCTAAAATGCATTACATTAAAGGTAATATATTTTGGAAATGAGTCTCCAACACGAACACAAAATATCTGGCAACACAATAGATAATCAAAGGAAAATGACCATGGAGTAATCATTACCAGCGACCTGAAATGCACCAAACAAGTCAGCAGAATGTTACGTTTCCTAGCTATAAACATCAAACCCAAAACACCAAATGTTTAAGATATTTTGACGCAAACACGAATAACTATTTGAAGTGCTAAATGAGTCCATAACTCGAAACAGAAGATGCAACACAGACGTATGGAAAGGTCTTTTCGCAAACAGAATTAGAGTACAATCGAGCAATGTGTTATTTAAGAACCAGCACTTTACAAGTAAAGAATTTAGATACCACGCTGGGGCAGACTGAAAACAAGGGATACCTGATGTTAATTCAGCAACTACATCACGACTATCAACCGACAACTAGCCAGCCATGATAATAATACCAGTAGTGATAGAAATAGGTATATGTTAGTCATAGCAGAAATGCCCTGCATAACTATGGGCTTTCTGCATGCACAACTGCCACTCATCTCTGTATAAACATTGTAAAATATTATTATTATTATTTAGTGATAGCTACAAGCAGAACGACTGGAACACACCGTATTTCTAGAGCAGAGGTAGTTGTAGCCCATGTCTTCCATTCATTCCCATATCTCTGTAAATTCCATGCCATTTTCCCAACATGGCATTGCATTCCCCCCACCTCAATTTTGATACCGGCGCTGGCCGGAGGGAGTGGACGAAGGGGAAAATAGTTTCTTCTTCATTATCCTGCCATCAGACACCTAGAAAATATACGATAGTCCTAAATACGGAAAGAAATAGTTTTTCTCGACAGATAATCTTGGTGTGGTCTATATTCTCTTTATTTTTCTCCTCTGATGTATTATACTGTGTACACCCGAATATGTGTATATGCATTTATAACTAATTTTGTATATATACCTGAGTATATTTAACAAGAAAAAACCTATAAAGAACTGTAATAAGAAATTTTATAAGACATGGCCTTCTGATATATTCTGAAATATTAATGGGTATTAACTGAATAAATTTATTAAAAGAAATATAATCACGTTAGAATTTTAAGGTTGACAACTTAGATTTGAGTTAGACAAGAATAATTTAGTTAATGATAAGTTAGATTAGGTTAGAGTAAATTACTTTAGGTTAGGCTGCGTTAGGTTAGGTTAAGGAAAGTTAGGTTAGTTTAGGTTATGTTAGGCTTGGTTAGTTTAGGGTAGGTAAGATTATTTAGGTTGGTTTCAAGATAAGTTAGGTTCATCCTGTGTTCTAAAATATCAGTTATACAAGGCACATCCTTTGGAAACT
>NC_069415.1:4020780-4061973 GCF_026875155.1 Cherax quadricarinatus
TAGAAAAGTGCAGTTCGAGGAACTTGCAGTAATTTAGATGCTTGACTGACTTTATACGAGCTGTACATTTTCCATCTCAGCAGTTTCGCCTCCCTTGAAGGGAACAATTGGGTAACAGCAATACTCCAGCTTAGTGAGAACGCGTGACCTGAAGAATATCATCATTGCTTTGGCATCCTTTGTTTTCAAGGTTCTAGTTATCCAATCTACTATTTTCTTGCAGTTGGCGATAATAACGTTGTAGTGCTCCTTGAGCGTGAGATCTGACATTATGTTTCCAGGTCTTTCACATTTGACTTACGTTCTATTGAGCAGTTGAGCTAGTCTTTTACTCTAATCTTGATTTTATTTCCTCTATTCTTCCATAGTGCGATAAAGTGAAGTTTGTCCTCACTGAACATCATATTGTTGTCAGTACAATCTCCAGTGAGGACATTGTTGGTGTATGCTTTCCTAGCTTTCTAGGCAGTTGTCTGTTCTTATCAGTTCTGCGAATTACTGTCGTTGTGGCGGCAGTGTTATATATGCAAGGATAATTACTAATGTATTATTCCATTTACACGAGTTGTGATACATAAGGCCGGGTTGTGGAATAGCGGGACTGGCTACCTTTTTTTGGATCGCCCAGCGACCGAATCACATGTGGGTTTTTGTTGAGATCTTAGGTCCTCCCCAGTATGCCACCCACAACAATAAACTATTTCTAGGCATTGCATTTACTGCTAATTGAACAGGAGCTGCGGGTGTTAGGAGACTAGGCCCGTGTGTTTCGCCTAGAATGAAGAGACGGATGTAGCACGTAGTCTGAGGCGATACATATCAATATGCCTAGAAGTAGGGTAAGGATTGGGACAACGGGGTACAAAGGTACCCTGCTGTGCCTGCCCAGCCTCCCTTCTCCGAGGTGTCAAGCTGGCCTCCAGCACACCCCCTCGGGAACACCACCCCGCAAGCACTCCCTCTCAGTGACACACAACCAGTGCAAGGTCGTCCCTCGGAGAGGTCACGGAGCACTGCTAAGTGGACGTGAGCATATCGGGAGAATGTAAAAGTGGCGAGAGTCCGATAAGGCGGGGAGAGATAGCATCATCTCCAGCTGAGCTCTATTGTGTGAGGTGTGAAGATCGCCGGAGGCTGCTGCTGCCGGAGACCTCACACTCCACCCAAACTCTCCTACCGTCGGGTTACGTCACCACCTATCGCAGAATATTTTCAGACGCTTATTTCTCTTAAAGAAATTATAGAAATATAATTTGATTTAATCTTAGGGTTTTCGTGTATGACTTTTGAATTAATTTAGTATGCATTATATAATACATACAGTATCTGTAAGTTCATGATTTGCTCGTAAGTCTGGCAGAAGCATCATCGCCAACATTCAGCGTTTACCTGGTCATTTCTTTCCCAAAACAATAACATGTTAAATATCGTTAGTATTCTTGTCAAGAAGCACCCTTAACGCACGTGTTATTAAGGGCCAATATACCTCGCCATCAATCGAATTACCTTAGCACGTTATTACAGTAAAAGTAAGTTTATATGATAATAGAGGGGACAGTCAGAGTGGGGAAAAAAAATAGCAGACAAGAGACTAAAATAATCAACAGGGAGTAAAATAGCACCAAGATTTAACTATTTTTATGAAAGAGACGTTGAAGTTAATGTTACAACAGTCTAGTTTGTGCGAGTTTATGCACCATGATGGGTATTTTAGAAAAATTGTCTGTATTCTAGGTTTCGTTATCGTCAGTCATATTCATGGAAAGCGCTCGACCCTTAAGGGTTATACCTCGCTGGGGGGATTAGAGGCAATCAGTCTCGATCCGAGGAAGGGGAGGGTGTGCTCTAGTTCCTTGAATCAATAGCACATCACCATCGTCTAGGGAGAGGGCCTGAGAGTGGGTTTTCTGTTGGTGGCCAGTGACGTGACCTGACCTGAAGGCTGTTTAGTATTCTGGTCTCGGCTGTGGGCAAGCTGCAGGTGTTGTGACAGGTGTGAGGGAGAGTGCAGGTGTGAGAGTGCAGATGTGTAACATGTATAGGCGTAGGCTGCAGACGTTAGCGTAGGCTGTAAATGTGATGGTACGCTGTAGGTGTGAGATTTAAGATTTGAAAGAGCCCCAGGAGCTAGTTTGGATGTCTCACTCAACTGAGCTACTAAGACTCTGCAACAAATTTCGCCTTATGCCAGCAAAATGGCGCAACCGATCAGACTGGACAATACCTAGTACAGAGCAAAACAGTCTAAGACAGTAAAGTCAAGCAAACCTAATTGAAGTTCTAACATGCACACTCGGTGATCCTAATTAGCAAAACTAATTTAGCTTTAACAAGAACATCAAGTGGAAGCTAATAAATAGTGGGGGAGAGTTTTTGTGGCCAGTCAAAGCCAAAGCCAAGTTCCATGGGTGCATTAAAAAAAAAATCTGTTCTTGCACACTAGTGTGTTGGACCTGGGTGAGTGGCGCTTCTTTAATTGTTCCAGTGACAGTCTCCCTCACTCGAACTTGTTGCTGTGGGACTGTCCTAGGACACGGTAAAGACTAACAAATTTGTGACCTAGCTTATGCATACCAGGGGTTTGTTGAGGAATTTGCAACATTACTTTGCAACCTGGCACAATAGCGAGCTTACTGATATATGCAGGGAAGGCAATGTGATAAGCGAAAACCTGAACCAGTTTTGAGAGACTAAACTCAGTGGCACTAGATATATGTATGCTCCAGCCACATAATATACATTACGAATTGAGAGAAGGTACAGACTGGAGAGGAAGAGGCGCGACCTCTGTAGGCAAAGACGGCGAATAACAGAGCTCGTCAAAGGCAACAGATTCTGAAGAATGAAAAAATAAGACTGGCTATGGGACTGGACAATGTTGACCTCATATTAAATGCGTCATACAGAACTTAGGAGAGAGAGAGGGAGCAGAACGTGTTAAATGAAATTGAGAGAAATCTAAAATATTTCTCATATGCAAAATACCGGGCGAAGACGACCTACAGTGATGGGCCTTTGATTAGAGGAAAGGGAACATACACTAATGATAACAAAGAAATGAATGAAATACTTAAATACCAGTACGACTCTGTGCTCACTGAATCATTAATCAGCCTAGAGACTGATAACCTCAATGAGTTCTTCATTAATGAGATACAAAGTGCTGCAGACATCTCCCTAATCTCTGATATAATCTAAACCCACTTGACTTCAAAGGGGCTATTAATTGCAAGCCCATGAACCCTGCCCTAGGCCCTGACTGATGCAACTTCATCTACATACACAGTTTCAAGAAACCTTTATCACGTGCCTGAACATTGGCGTCATCACAGTCTTTAAAAAAAACTGATATAACCCTCACTCCATAAAAACTATAGACAAATAGCGCTGACGTCCCACATGAAAATTTCTGAGTCATAGGTAGGAAGACTGCTGATCACTTGGCATCCCAGAAGTTGAACAGCCCAGTTGCTGAGATTGGTCAGTCCCTGGACCAATACGACATGGTCTTGTATACACTGGAAAACAAGCTAAATACAGATATAGTGTACACCAGTTTTGCCAGAGTCTTTAACAAGTGTAACGATTGGGTAATTGTTCTCAGAATGCTCGAAAGAATTGCTAGAAAGCTCTACAGATGGATATTTAACTTCCTGGCACACAGAACACAAAAACCAATAGTAAACAGAGTGAAATCAGAAGTGGCTACTGTAAAGAATTTTGTTCACCACGTATCATTACTCACGCCACATCATTCTTATTCTCATATCTGACACAGACAGGTATATAAACTACAGCAATGTATCATCCTTTACAGACGATAATAGAATTTGTATGTGAATGGCATCCATGGAAGATACGGCGAGCCTCCTTATTGCATCAAGCAAGAACTGCAAGAGGCTACTGCTAAAAATATAATGTTCAATGAGGACAAATTTCAGTTACTACTGTACGCAAGATTGAAGACAAGCTCAAACCATCCACCAGAGCTTAAGTCTGATATGAGAGTCAGTCATGGGAGTGGTGCTGTCAGATCTCACTTTCAAGAGCACAGCGATGTTGTTATCGCGGCTGTGAGGCAAATGATAGGCTGGATAACTAGAACTTTTAAAACAGGAGATGCTAAGCCAATGATGACTTTCTTCAGGCCACTCGTTCCCTCTAGGTTGGAATATTGTTATGTACTAGTGCCCCCCCCCCCCTTTAAGGCAGGCGAAAACTGCAAGCTGGAAAACATGCAAAGAACCTTCACAACTCGTAAAACTCGGCCAAGCGCCTAAATTACTGGGAGCGCCTGAAGTCTCTCGAACTAGGCTCCTTAGAATGCAGGCGAGAAAGACACATGATGATCTACACATGGAAGATTCTGGAGGGATTGGTCCCAAACGAGATAGCTACATATGAACACATGAGGCTTGGTAGACGGGTGAAAAGATACTCTGGTGAAAAGCAGGAACGATCAGTAGACTGAGAGAAAATTCTAAAAGTGTAAAAGGACCACAACACCTTCCTTCATGCATAAGGGGAATTACAAACAAACCCTTTCCTGTCTTGAAGAAAGGATTCGACAAATTCCTTAAATCATTCCTGATCAGCCGGGCTGTGGTGTTTACGTTGGGCGACGAACACCGACCTCTTGATCAGTCAGGTCAGCAACCAGGAGGCTAGGTCGGGGACTGAGCCTCAGGGACGATGACCTCCGGAAGTGACTACTGGTAAGCTACAGACAGGCTGAGATGCGATACACTAGCCACTGCCATACACTAGCCACAGCGGATACATTAGCCACAGCGATACAACTAGCCACAGCGATACAATAGCCAGATCGATACACTAGCCACAGCGATTAAACTAAACACATCGATACACAAGCCACATCGATACACTAGCCACATCGACACACTAGCCACAGCGATACACTAGCCACATCGATACACTGGTCACGGCGATACACAAGCCACATCGATACACTAGCCCCTCAATACACTAGCCACATCGATACACTAGCCCATCGATCATTAGCCACAGCGATTAATTAACCACAGCGATACACAAGCCACATCGATACAAAGCCACAGTGATTTCACGCCCACGTAAAAAGCCCCACGATACATTTGCCCAACGATACACGGGCCACATCATACACAGCCACTCGACACACTAGCCACGCGATAACTAGCCCATCGATACATGGTCCGGGTTTAAAAAGCCACTCGATAATAGCCACTCCCAAAACCTAGCCCCATCGATCACTAGCCCCTTCGTACTTTGCCACAGTTTTTCACAGTTTTGGTCACCCTATTACAGAAGGATATAATTTCTGGAAAAAAGTACAAAGGGGATGACAAAGTTGTCCCTGTTCAGAAACTTCCCATGGGATGACTAAGGGCCCGAAAATGCCTCTCTAGAAAAACTAGAATTGGGGGGGGATGATTAGGGGTTAAATGGAGACAGGAATAAATAAAAGGGGGTGTAAATAGGGGGTGAAAAATCTAGCCTAGACGGACTCGCAGCAATGGTTTTAAAATTTGGAAAAATTCAGATTCAGGAAGGAATAGGAAAGTATGGTTTGGTTTAAAAGAGTTGTGGATGGTGGGAAAAAACTCCAAATACCGTTAAGGCCAGAAAAGTTTTTGCTTTAAAAATAGGTTGGATAAATAAGGTGATGGGGTGGGTGGAGTTAGACCTGATAGTTTTGCACCAGGTCGGTTGCCCGGGTTTCCCCCCTTAAGCAAAGTGACCTGACCTGACTGGGTTTGGGTGCTTGGCTTAAGCGGGGAGGGTTGGCCTGCCTCGCATGGGCCCGAGGCCCTTTTGCAGTGTTCCTGTTTTTATGTTTTTGTTCTTATGATACCTAGCCCCAGGATACTCGAGGAAAACAAAAAGAGAGAACAGAGAGACAGAGAGGGGGGGAGGAGAGCGGGATGAGGTGTGGTCTAAAACATAATAAACACAGTCTGGACTCTCATAAAATTCGGCCACAAGCAAAGTCCAAGTCATGGCTGGTGATTGCCCCCAAACAGGTGATTAATGACGGTAGTCATAATAATACTGCATGTACTCCACGGTTCGAACGGGTCGGCAAGAGTTCTGGTTGCACCGGTACTGCCCGGAGTGGCGTGTATCAGTCTTGATTGCGTGGGGTCGTTATCAATCTAGTGGAGGACGTATCTTCGCTCTGCTGCCTGCCTCTTATTTAAGTTATTCAAAGTCCTACCACACCTAACTCTTATGGTCTCGTAGGAAGTGTACCTCTACCATTCCATCATAGGTTCATTCCACTTCTCTAAGATTGAGAAATAGTACTTACTAATATCCGTATGATACATATGTGTTTTTAAGGTCTTTCCACTTGGGGGGTTTCTTTGTTCCTATGCTTCTCTTTTATTGTGTCCCTGGCCCATCTTATCAACTCTTTTAAGCATCTTATATGTTATAATCACGTCTCTTTTAGTTTTCCTTTCTTTCTTAGTCTACCTCGATCATTTCCTTTATTATTTCATCAAAGAGCAAAACTTACATCTGAGACTAGTTTGGTTTCAAAACTCTGAACCTTCACAAGCTTCTGACATGTATGATTTCAGGCGGGGACTTAAGGCTGGTTTTGGGTAGTATATATGAACTTTGACATATGTAGTGACAGAGTCGTTAAATTATTTTTTTTCGAGACTGTTGAAGCAGGTTTTGATAATGCACAAGCCGTGGTCAAAGGTTACTCAAATCAGTAATGTGCTCCTCCCGGGGATACGTTCAGTGTGATTGTCTCTCCTGAGTGCTTTTAATTTAGACATCGTTTGTAAGCTGTTTTTTCACAGTCTCTGGTCTCCATCTTCCTATCAGAATCACATGACCTTGCAGTTATTGGGGGGTCTTAACTTGAGTAATCATGTACTTGGTCACTCCTGAAACATGTTTATATCGCTCAAGAAGTAGCTTCTGTTCCTCTTATTTATTAGTCTCTATCCTCTCCGGATTTGTGATCTCATTAGTTTCACATTATTCACACCGACATTTATAGGATTTCGATCCATCTGTGTGGTCATTTATAGCTGTGATTGATCGGAGTGATTAAGAGCTCAGGTTTCCCTAACAAAAAAAACATAAACTACACACACACAACACACACAGATAACATCTCTCTTCCCCTCGCTTCACGTACACAGTAAGTGTTGATAATTTACCGACAGTAAAAATGCCCTTGTTACTGAGGATAAGATTTACCACCAATATGCATTTATCATTCACATAACAGGATTTCGCGATTAAAAAAAAAACTATTGTCGTTTAAATACGTGAAAAAAACGATTTACATGGCACGGACGGGCTTAAATTCCAAATGCAAAAACTTCAGTTTTCATTTAACACCCATATAACAATCCTGGAAACCGCCTGCGAGATTACATTCTGGATTCTGTAGGATACATTTCCAAGTTTCATGCAGGGGTCCTCAAGAGCAGGTTTGGCCCAGACTTTCGAATCAGCGGTCAAAAACAGTGACCATCCCTGAACCACAATGTAAACATAAACAATTGCATAAAACACAAAACGATGGTGACAGGATCATCTAGGAGGCAAAAAAAATGGCTCATCGTGATCAATGGACCGTGCTTTTCTTCCTATTTTCTCTTTTTAATTATCCCCAGAGACGTATGAGGTATATACTGTTCGTGTTTTTTACGTTTGGTGCTTCATCTTGTCACCCAAGCCACTCTGAAGATGGCTTGAGTTGATCGTGGGTTTTAGCCCTGACACTTTCATACTCTTTTAGAGCATTTCTCTCACCAAAACAAAATTTTCTATCCTTTTTTCTCCACTCACATTTACTGGGATTTCTCCTTTTTTATTCTTTAATTACGTGTCATGCTTCATGACAAACAACACACTGCCATTGGTGAGCCTAACAGTATCTTACGGACATTACTATGTGGTGATTCTCGGTCTTTTCAGTGGCATGGAAAACCTAGCTGGGGTGAGTCAGCTGATGCTTAATCATTGACCGAACAGGTCATCATTTGAGGAAGATCGTTTTTTTTTGTGTGTTGTTCGGGGAAAAACTTTTCCGCTTCCTGTCGAACAAAGCGCCATCAAACAGGTAATATAAATTTACCTGTCTACTGAATGCCTATACTGGTGATGGATTATTTCCCCTGTGATGGTCCAAAGAATTTCAGGTCCACAGAAACACCTGCGCATGGGCAAAGGGATCACAAGTGCAATTACCTCAGACTTCCTTACTAGAAGTATAGCTTGAGTTTCTAATGTTGTATGATCCGAGGTTTTTACCATACACCGCAGCTCTCTGTTATCACTCGTTAGCCAAAAAGCCTTTTACAGCTCTGCACATCAAAACCCCCAGAAACTATAAGAATTGAACACAAATCCCCCAGAACAGAAATCTATTGAGCTATAATAAGCTCTTTATTTCAAGATGTTGAGGATCAACACCATCGAGAATCCCAGGAGGGCACATCAACCGCCAAAGATGGGTCGAGTCTACGCAAAATATTGAGGATTCCTTCACAAGGTTGAGTCCTTCTTCAAAAGTTACACAAGGTACTGCTGGAAGGATGAGGGACGTGGCACTCTGCAGCTATGATTGGTTGGATTAATGGAGGTTTAAAAAGTCTATCCATACACGGAGGGTCATTTAGGCTTGACTAGTCACCTGTTTACGAACCTCTTGAGAATACTTACATCTCTAAAATAATGGATTAAAATTAAACTCTCAGTGTATATTCGCAATTTCCCCATCCCCCTCAAAAAAAAATAAGGCCTAAAACCAACATACTACCAAAATAAAAAAAATTTTGGGGGTTAAGTTTTCAAATACTTGGCAGTGTTGTTTTTCGTAATTATTCAGATTTTAAGGCTCAAAATCTTGTAAATGGAAAAAACTTATTTATTTTTTTTTTAAATGTAAATGAAAGAGGGAAACAGTAAAGGTATGGTCATTGCCTCAGTTTCACTACCTTAGATTACTTCAATAAGTGACGTGTCTCTTGATGCTGGTGTGATGGGTTCTTGATCCTAAGAGCGGAAAGCTAGATCCAGTTTTTGGGGAGATCAGATGTGATTGTTCCTTACCCCCTCCCCCGTCCTGTCACAAGCACGTTCCACTCTCATTACGGGTGTTTTTTAAGTTTTTATAAGGTAATTTTAAAAGCACATTTCTGTGTGATATTATAGAAATATAATATATAATATGAATATAAATTAATAATTATTATAATAATTAATAAAAATAATTATATTACTAATAATAATTTTAAAGAGACCGATTGTCACAAGAGCGCGAGAACATTTCCCTAGGTGGCTGGGGGGAACCACCCACAGTCTGCCCTGCTCATTTACACTGATGGGGGAAATATAAAAAAGATTTTTTTAAACTGATAGTCTGATTCTGTTCCAGCTATTTTTTTTTTTTTTTTTTTTACGTCTGGCGACTTTTAGACTTCTTTTTCCTTTGTTTTTTTAGGCTCCTGGTTGCTGACCTGAATGTATCAAGAAGTGGTCGGTGTTCGTCGCCCAACGTAACACCACAGCCGGCTGATCGGAATTGATTTAAGGAATTGTCGATGCCTTTCTTCAAGACAGGAAAGGGTTTGTTTGTAATTCCCTTATGCATGAAGGAAGGGTTGTTGTGGTCCTTTTACACTTTTAAGAATTGTCCTCTCAGTCTTACTGATCGGTTTCTGCTTTTACCAGAGGTATCTTTCCCGTCTACCAAGCTAATGGGTTCATATGTGCTATCTGCGTTTGGGACCAATCCCTCAGAATCTTCCATGGGTTTAGTTCATCATGTGTCTTTCTCGCCTAGCATTTAAGAGCCTAGTCGAGAGACTTTGCAGGCGCTACCAGTATTTTGTAGGCGCTTGGCCGAGTTTATACACGAGTGTGAAGGTTCTTTGCATGTTTCCAGCTTGCAAGTTTGCCTTCCTTAAAGGGCGGGGGGGGGGGCACTAGTTTCATAACCAATCATTCCAACCCTAGTAGGGGAACGAGTGGCCTGAAGAAAGTCATCATTGGCTTAGCATCATGTTTTCAAAGTTCTAGTTTTCAGCTATCATTTTTGCCTCATGCCGCGTTATCAACATCGCTGTGCTCTTGAAAGTGTGTTCTGACAGCACCACTCCCAAGACTGACTCCTCATATCCAGACTTTAAGCTCTGGGGGATGGTTTGAGCTTGTTTCATCTTGCGTACAGTAGTTTAACTGAAGTTGTCCTCTGTGAACATTATATTTTTTGCAGTAGCCTCTTGCAGTTCTTGCTGATGCAAATAAGGAGGCTCGCTCGTATCTTCATGGCATGCCATTCCATACTAATTCTATTATCGTCTGTAAAGGAGTTCTGCCTGTAGTTTATATACCTGTCTGTGGCAGATATGAGATAAGAATGATGTGGCGTGAGTAATGATACGTGGTGAACAAAATTCTTTTACAGTAGACACTTTGATTTCATCTGTTACTATTGTTTTTGTGTTCTTGTGTTCCCAGGAAGTTAAATATCACATCTGTAGAGCTTTCTAGCAATTTCTTTCGAGCATTCTGAATGAACATTACCCAATCTGTTACACGTTAAAGACTCTGGCAAAAAACTGGTGTTACATTATATCTGTATTTAGCTTGTTTTCCAGTGTATACAAGACCATGTGTTTGGTTCCAGACTGAACCATATCTCTGCAACTGGGCTGTTAAACTTCTGGAGATGCCAATTGTTTCAGCAGGTCTTCCTACCTATGACTCAGAAATTTTCAGTGGGACGTCAGCGCTATTTGTCTATAGTTTTTATGGAGTGAGGGTTGTGGGTTATATCTGTTTTTTTAAAGACTGTATGACGCCAATGTTCAGGCACGTGCGTTAAAGGTTTCTTGAAACTGTGTATGTAGATGAAGTGGCATCAGTCGGGCCTAGGGCAGGGTTCATGGCTTGCAATTAATAGCCCCTTTGAGTAAGTGGGTTTGATTATATCAGAGATTTGGGAGATGTCTGCAGCACTTTGTATCTTCATTAATGGAAGAACTCATTGGTTATCAGTTCTAGGCTGAGTAAGATTCAGTGAGCACAGAGTCGTACTGGTATTTAAGGTATTACATTCATGTCTTGTTATCATTAGTGTATGTTCCCTTTCTCTATCAAAGGCCCATCACTGTAGGTGCGTCTTCGCCCGGTTTTTGCATATGAGAATTATTTTAGATTTCTCTCAATATCATTTAAACCCCCACGTTTGCTCCTCTCTCTCTCCTAAGTTCTGTATGACGCATTATAATAAGAGGTCACATTGTCCAGTCATAGCGTCTTATTTTTTCATTCTTCAGAATCTGTTGGCTTTGACGAGCTCTGTTATTGCCGTCTTGCCTACAGTGGTCGCGCCTCTTCCTCTCCTGTCTGTACCTGCTCTCAATTCGTTAATGTATTATTATGTGGTGGAGATACATATAAATTCTAGTTGCCACTGAGTTAGTCTCTCTGCAAAACTGGGTCAGGGTTTTCGCGCTTATCACATTGCCTTCCCTGCATATATCAGTACGCTCGCTATTGTGCCAGGTTGCAAAGTAATGTTGCAAATTCCTCAACAAAACACTGGTATGCTTAGCTAGGTCACAAGTTTGTTAGTCTTTAACCGGTCCTAGGGACAGTCCCACAGCAACAAGTTCGAGGTGAGGTGAGACTGTCACTGGAAACAATTAATGAGCCGCCACTCACCAGGGTCAAAAACTAGTGTGCAAGAACAGCAGATTTTTTTTTTAATGCACCATGGAACTTGCTTTCTTTGGCTTTGCTGGCCACTTAAAACTCTCCCCACTATTTATTAGTTCCACTTGAGGTTCTTGTTAAAGCCTAAATTTAGTTTTGCTATTTAGGATCACCGAGTGCAGTGTGCATGTTTAGAACTCAATTTTTAAGGGGGGGTTTTGTTGCTTGACTTTATGTCATAGACTGTTTTGCTCTGTACTAGGGTATTGTCCAGTCTGATCGGTTTTGCCCCAGTTGCTGGCTTAAGGCGAAATTTGTTTTGCAGGAAGTATTAGTAGCTCAGTTGAGTGAGACATCCAAAATTAGCTCCTGGGGTCTTTCTACTCTGAAATCTCACCACCTACAGCGTACCATTCACAATTTACAGCTTCGCTACGTCTGCGGCTACGGCCTATAATGTTACCCATCTGCCCTCTCTCCACACCTTGCACTCCCTCACCACCTGTCACAACATTCCTGCAGCTGCCCCTGCGAGACCCGAATACTAAAAAGCCTTCAGGTCAGGTCACGTCACTGGCCACCAACAGGAACCCCACACTCTCAGGCCCTCTCCTAGACGATGGGGTGATGTGTATTGATTCAAGGAACTAGTGCCAACACCTCCCCTTCCTCGGATCGAGGACTGATTGCCTCTAATCCCCCAGCGAGGTCTACCCTTAAGGGTCGAGCGCTTTCCATGAATATGACTGACGGATAACGAAACCTAGAATACAGACAATTTATTTCTTAAAATACCATCATGGTGCATAAACTCGCATAACTAGGACTGTGGTAACATTTAACTTCTACGTCTCTTTCATTACAATAGTTAAATCTTGGTGTGCTAATTTTACTCCATGTTGAATTATTTTAGTCTCTTGTCTGCTATTTTTTTCTCCCCCACTCTGACTGTCCACTCTATTATCATATAAACTTACTTTTATGGTAATAACGTGCTAAGGTAATTCGATGATGGCCGGGTATATTGGCCCTTAATAACACGTTGCGTTAAGGGGTGTTCTTGACAAGATTACTAACGATATTTAACATGTTATTGTGTTGGGAGAAGAATATGACAGGAAACGCGAAGTTTGGCCGTATGCTTTCTGCCAGACTTACGAGCCCAAAAAAATTCATGAAACTTTACAGGATACTTGTATGTATTATATAATGCATATAAATAATTTCAAAAGTCATACAAGATAAACCCTAAGATTAAATCAAAATTATATTTTCCTATAATTTCTTTAAGAGAAATAAGAGTCTGAATATTTCTGCGATAGGTGGTCGACGGTAACCGACGGTAGGAAGAGTTGCGGGTGGAGTGTGAGGTTCTCGGCAGCAGCAGCCTCCGGCGATCTTCACACCTCACAAATTGAGCTCAGCTGGAGATGATGGCTATCTCTCCCCTGCCTTTATCGGACTCTTCGCCACTTTTACATTCTCCCGATATGCTCACGTCCCTCTTAGCAGTGCTCGTGACCTCTCGAGGGTCGACCTTGCACTGGTTGTGTGTCACTGAGAGGGATGTGCTTGTCGGGGTGGTGTGCCCGGAGGGGGTGTGCTGGAGGCCAAGGCT
Source organism: Cherax quadricarinatus (assembly GCF_026875155.1). Taxonomy (NCBI): domain Eukaryota; kingdom Metazoa; phylum Arthropoda; class Malacostraca; order Decapoda; family Parastacidae; genus Cherax; species Cherax quadricarinatus. The sequence continues at coordinate 4,034,093 of NC_069415.1, forward strand.
GGAAAACCCTCGGAGAAAGGGAGGCTGGGCAGGCACTGCAGGGTACTTTGTACCCCGTTTTTGTCCCATTCCTTACCCTACTTCTAGGCATTATTGATATGTTAGCGCCTCAGATCTAACGTGCTACATCCGTCTCTTCATTCTAGGCGAAAAACACACGGGCCTAGGTCTCTAACACCAGCAGCTCTCTGTTCCAATTAGCAGTAAAATGCAAGCCTAGGAAATAGTTTATTGTAGTGGGTGGCATACTGGGAGGAACCTAAGAATCTCAACAAAACTACTTGTGATTCGGGTCGTGGGCGATCAAAAAAAGGTTTAGCAGTTCCCGCTGTTCCACAACCCTGCCTTATGTATCACACTCGTGTAAATGAATAATACATTAGTTAAAAATCTTGCATATATAAACTGCGCCAGCAACGACAGTAATTCGCAGAAAATGATAAGAAAGACAAACTGCCGAGAAAGCTTAGAAAGCTTCACCAGACTATGTCTCACTGGAGATTGTACTGACAACAAAATGATGTTCTGTGAGGGACAAACTTCCTTATCGCATATGGAAGAATAGAGAAAATAAAAATCATGATTAGAGTAAAAGACTAGCTCAAAACTGCTCAATAGAACCGTAAGTCAAATGTGTGGGAAGACCTGGAAACATAATGTCAGATCTCACGCCTCAAGCAGCACTACAACGCTTATTATCGCCAACTGACAGAAAATTATAGTAGATTGGTTAAACTAAACCTTGAAACAAAGGTGCCAAAAAAGCAATGATGATATTATTCAGGTCACGCGTTCTCACTAAGCTGGAGTATTTGCTTGTTTTGTACTTAATTGTTCCCTTCAATGGTAGGCGAAATGCTGAGATGGAAAAATTGTATACAGCTCGTATAAAGTCAGTCAAGCATCCTAAATTACTGCAAGTTCCTCGAAATGCACTCTTAGAACGTGGGCGAAGATAGGTTCCATCGCACTCTAACTGGAAGTTACTACTTCATGAAAGACAAGAGGTTTAGAAGACTGTGCGGGATACCTCCAATGAAAAGCCGGAGATCAATGAATACAATGAGAGATAATTCAATAAGTGTTAAGGGCCCACGACTCTTCAACGTTCTCCCATCATACATAAGGGCTATTAGTAACAGACCCCGAGCTGTCTTCACATTCCTCAAACCAGTTCTCGATCAATATTACAACCTAGGATTTCAAATGGCCTGTTATCCCAGGTGTAATGGGAGCAAATAAACACAGTAGAAAAAGTTTAGACTTATATTATCCTTCACCAATTTAGAACAGCAATATGTCACTATGTACAGTGGATAAATATAGTGCACTCCACGGTAAGCATGCAGAATAGAACCACAAGATAGCAGTCCGTGCTTCAACCAGCTCTCAGGTGGGAATGACAAGGGACGACAGGAGGAGCGGTATCACTAACTCTGTAGATTGCCAATCCCACCTTCTTTGGCTAGAACCTGGCCACTATTGAACGTAGGGGCCCCATAATCAACTCTTAGCACCTGGTTTGCTGGTTGCGGGGCAAGATAGCTGTAAATGGGGTGTGTCCATGCGCCGAATAATGTTACGTACTCTTTGCATGCCCACACCCCCACCCGAGAAGGCTCAGGTTAGGCTGGCCACCTCCCAGTGGTAAACCGTGCCGCCATGGCACAACATAATGGGAGCCTTCCTCTCCACCATCAACTCTTAGATAGAGCTCAGCTTTCTAGTGAAAAAAGCCAACCCTAAAACTCAGAGTGAGACAGCAGTCAGATAGGCCGAACATAGGGTCCATACAAGCGGACGGTAGCCCGTAATCCCTCACTAAAAAAACCCACATCAGGGGATAAAAAAAAAGGCTTGAATGGGGGGTTACCACAAATACCATCTATACCTACATAAATATTAACTAGACTCTTGAAAAGTGTCTGCCAACATTTTCTTTGCCGGCAATGTATTTGATTTTTATTTATAGGGCATGCAGCTGAGCGTCCAACGCATTAAGCTTGTGTTTGTGATTCTTCATGGCTTGGAGATAGGGACTAAGGGTTGTGATCCACTGTAGACTGTGACACCTGCGATGTCTGGCCCACATAAACATTCGAAATGCTCCAAAGCCTTTACCAGACGCGAGGGCTTCTTTTTCAATGTAGAGTAAGCTCTCTGATGTTGCTGGGAACTTAGCTGAAAAGTAGGCGATTGGCCCTGCAGCTCCTTGTTCCGATTTGTTATAGTACCGCCAACCCTGACTCACAAGCATCAACCTGTAATGAAAAAATAGGTTTGGTTTGGAGAGTCTGGTGACAGGAGAATGGGTGCAGAGCACAATAATCTTTTTTGCTTTATTAAAAGCAGTAGTGTTACAATCTGACGGTCCAATTAAAGGGAACTTTTATGATGGTAAGAGAGGTAAGAGGTGGCTAACAATATCTGTGAAATTTCTTACAGATTTCTTCTGTTTAAATACTATCATGCCTAGGAATCGTTTTGAAGAGATTTCCTATCATGAGGAACTGGATAATTTTATTCGAAAGAACTTTAGCATGTTTAGGTTGCAACATTACCACTACCTACTTCATGGCCTTGAAGAAAAAGTGGACAGAGGCTGGCCAAAGGAAAGATTTAGATAAATTAACTGGTAATTGGGAATTCTATTTAAAGGTCTCAACAGAGCTTTAAAGTTAAGTAGGTGTTTGATCCCCAAGTATCAGACACCACAACAATATCATCTAGGTAGGCTGCCGTGCCTTCAAGTCCTTTAATTAGTCCTGAAGGAACGAGTTTCTGGAATGAAGAGGGGGAATTTTTCCATTCCGAAGGGGGTAACTATGTATACTGATTAATGACCTCCAGGAATCACGAAGGCAGAGATTTCCTTCGCCTTATCTGTCAAGGTACCTCGATAGTACCTTAAGGAGATCTAATTTGGACACAAAAGTAGCCTTACCCACAAAGTCAATTACGTCATCCAGTCGGGAAGAGAGGGTAAGAATCTGTATTGTGTCCTCGTTCACTTTACGGTAGTCTGTGCACATACGAAACCCTTCATCAGCCTTTTTTACTAGGATGCACGGTGAAGCCCATGGACTAGATGACTCCTCCACTTAACCATGTTCTAACATGAAGTCTACTTTCCTGCTGAAGTAGCCTTTGCTTTTCAGGATTAGCTCTGTAGGGGGAGAGTTAATTGGTTTTGATTTTCCACATCTACTAATGGTAACCTAACGTACATTTTTCGGCCACATCCGAAAAAAAAATATTAGAATGACTGTAGAAGCTCAGTTAAATTGGTTTTTGCTTGTATTTCAGATAATCCCTTCATTAATACGGGCTTGGTCCTTGAGGAGGACAGGAATTTGAAAGTTTAGTATTAATTTCAGAGATTAGAGTGCAAAGGTCAGAGTCGTCCTCAGAGTAGAGGACAGAGTCATTACTGGACTTTATCTGGTGTATGAAATGCCTTGGATATGATTAATTGTTGTAAGTTTTTGTTTTGAGGTCTGATCAATGGGAGCTAACATAAATTTAAATCAGATATTCTACTTACTATCTGCATAGGTCCCGTAAAATCTAGCTTTCAAGGTGTTGGCCAGGTATAGGTTCCTGCACCAACACCTTGTCTCCTGGAGGAAGTTGGAGCGGAATTGTGCACTTTTGTCATACAATCTGTTTCATCTTACTTTTGAGCTATCTTTAGGTTAGCCGTGGCCAACGCAGTGCCACTGCAAACCTTGAAGACGGGTTGTAGAGTGCCTGGTGCTTACGTCTTCTCCCATTCCATCCTTTTGAGCACCCGAAGAGGACCTCGTACATTGTGCCAAAAGATCAGCTCAAACGACTATACCCTGTTAGACTCTTGCACCGTCTCTGAATTGAGAAACAGCAACAAACGGTAGAGATTCATCCCAATCTGTCGGGAAAGTGCATGCACAAAAACTTTCTCATTGTTTTTAAATGTTTGGTGAAATCTTTCCAAGGCCGCTTGGGACTGAGGGTTGATAGGCAGAGGATAAGTTGAGAATTAACCGCTAACATAGATTAATAATTCCCTAATGCTTTGGCAGTGAAGTTAAGTTCCTTGATCACTTTGTATAGTTTTAGGAATGCCCAAAACAAGAAATGAATTTTGTTAAAGATTTGAGAATAGCTTTTGTATTTGATACTACGCATTGGGATCGCTTCAGGGATATCGTTCTTTATCCATAATTGTAAATATATACTGAGTTCCAGACTTTGACGTAGGTAGTGGGACCTACACAATCTATTATTAAATCTGAAAAAGGTTCTCCTCAGAGGTATGGGTTGGAGAGGTGCAGGTTTTAATGGAATGGTCAAGGTTTTCCAACTTGCTGACATTCTCGGAACACCTATTATGAGTCTTCAATTCTTTCTTAATTTTGGCCAATAAAATTCTTTTGTGATTCTATACAAGGTTTTGGTAATCTAAGGTGACCTCCTGATGACGATATTATGAGCTATATTTAATATCTGAGGTCTATACTTGGTTGGAAACCACTAAACCTGTCGGTATAATTGCGGCCTCTTTCTCCTTACCAGTCTCAGTGCAAACCAAATAGTCATTTTTTTTTTTAACTTCATACTTGACTGGGATGCCCCAGAGGATTTACCCATGGCTGCCTGGAAAAGCGAATTTTAAGGAAGGGTCCTTTCGTTGTTCCTCCCGGAAGGACAGTCCCTCGGGCTTGGAAACAGAGACATCTGGCACTCCTGCAACCTGGGAATAGGAAGGCCTTGATCGGTGTCTGTTCACTTGTTTACGAGACTCCGGCCGGTCGGTTTGTGTCTCATAAAACAACGTGGCTATTCCGAGATCGGAGTCGGTCCAAGGATAGGTCAACATCTCCCCAGACAACCCTTGGGATTGTTGCCCGAGTTGGCCAACTCTGGGAGAAGCATTAATCATTATAGTTTCAGGACACGAAGTAACAGTAAGTAATGTTATACCTGTAATAACATGGGCATTTTTCCATGGGAATCCTTTTGAGATACCTACCAGTCAAGTACCCAGTGTAATATTTGCACTGTACATAAATTTTATGAACAAGGAAACTGAATATTAGCTCCTCCATAGGCTTCCAATGAAACTGAGGAATTAAGGACGTATTCTCTGAAAGCGGTAATATTCCTTCTCTGACAAGTGAGCAATTTGCTACAGTATCTTAAAGGTATTTATTTAGTGTTCTGAGTTTTCCTGAAGGGAAATAAGACTTTCGGCAATAATAAGGGGCCATACCTTTTTTACTTCTCTAGGGGACATGTTTACTAGGGATTTAGAGATTTTTCCGATGGGTTGAGGTTTTTGGGGCAGGGGCGGCAGTTGGAAACTGATGGGACCTACTTTATTGCACCTGAAGCAGACGACAGGCTTTGCCCTTTACTCCTGGATGACGTTTGCATGTGTTGTCGTTCTGGCTGGTGCCTCTCTGGATATTGTTGTCTAGATGCTCCATAAGTAGGTTTGCCTCTACCGCAGGGGGACCATATGTTGAGAAGGTGACTCACCAAGGTGACTTGGTTGGATGACGATAGGGACGCTCTCCCTACGGCTGCACTTCATTCTCCATGTTGTCGATCTTTGCTAACGCCGCTGTTGATAAGTGAGACGGGACCGATCGGACAAAGGATGAGGTAGTTTCGAAGGTATCAGCCCAACCTGGCCGCCTCCAATGCAGTGGTTAAGTCACGATCCTGCAGAAAGACACGAACCTCTGGTCCCACAGACTCCAGCAGGTTATCAATCAGAATAAGCTGCACCAGCTCCTCAAAGTTAGAGACACCACTCGCTTTATACTAGCTGGTAAAAGCTTTGGTTTGCTGTCTCACAAAGTCCACCAGGGATTGGTTGTGGTGAATACGTTTGACTCTCAGCGGCAGGCGCTAACAGCTTGATCGATCAGGCCATCAACCAGTAGGAATGGCCTGGGACCAGGTGGCGGGAGCGGTGACCTCCGGAAGCGACTCTAGGAAACTCCAGTTTAAATGGAAGATGATAAATAGCCACATTGTACCAGAAATAACACACTTAACGTGCTGGTGTATTTTAGGAAATTGGTCTTTGAGACAACAGGAGAATGTTTATTTCAGGCTTAGCTTTATTTGCTAGTGTTTCAGAATGGAAGGTTTGACTCAGTTCTGGGGCTGTGTACAACAAAAAGTCTTTGAAAGGCGGTGGTGGGACGCAAAATCACAAATTGCTAATGAAAAGCCAGACTTAGAGAGGGTCAACATGAATTTAGGCAGAAGAAAACAACGCTTCGTTAAACTAACTCCTGTTAAAAATTTACTGAGGTCTCAGAATAAATTCACGGACGCAAATGATGGGGGGGGGGGGGTCTTTACCGATTCAGCTTAAGGCATGTTTTTGATAAATAGGTTATTGTTTAATAATTATTTAAGAAAAATAGGTAATCGTTTTCATACGAACAAAAAAGGGAAATTATCAGATATCAGGAAATACTGCAGGGAAAAAGTGTAAGAATAATGTACACTCAGATAACTGACGTATATACATTCAAGATAAACATTTGTTCAGGTAATTGATTTGTATACCTTCAGATTTACTGGACATATATGCATTTAGTTAACCACGTGATATGGCTTCGCAAATACGATCGAACAATTTTTATACATACATTTAAATAAACAGACATTTCTTAAAGATAAATGACTCAGGTAAACTTACCGAATAAGCAAACATACAACCTTCTCATGCAAGTCATGCATATTTACAGATGAGAGAAGCTGTACAAAATACAAGTATAACTCACAAACACAAGCGTTCCGAGTTAAAAAATTTAGAATTTTTTTTTTCTCACTTTCAGGGAAACCGACCCAAAACAGCTCTTCAAATAACTGACTCAAAAAAATTTTCACATGACCGACTAAAACACATTCTTGCAGAGTAGCACAAATAAATTAACAGACTTAAACACTAAATTCACCAGAATCCACTTCACCGCCGTCCCTTTTTGTTTTTTTTTTTTATTGGAGCTTTTTTAATTTCCCTTTAGCAATAGATGAGACCCCTCTGCTTCTATTGGTGCCCTTTCAGTGGGAAATTTTTAATTAACCCTCTCTGTAAGCCTCTCGTAATTACTCTCAGGATTTAAAGTTGAACATATGGCCTTAGCCGAGGTGATATTTAAAGCTTTTTATCCCAAATCACGAAAACTAATTGATATCCCTAACCAATACGAACGCATTTAATTAATATTTGAATAATATATATAATATATATATATATATATATATTTATATATATTTATATTAATATTTATATATATATAAATACTATTATATAAATATTATATATCTATATTGTACTTGTCGACAGGGTAAATTCTAACTACTTTCACTGTTTAGCCACAGTAAATGACGGGCGCCAGTAGCTGGAGGCTTCAAATTTTACAACTCTGTCAAAGTCAACTCACACAATAAAACACATACATTCCAACAGTCATAATCTCTCAAGTCTTTTATTTTGGTCCAATTCTTCTAGCGGTAAAGGGCTCTTGATCAACGGAAATGAAGCTACCCTTGCCTTCCAGGGTCAGAACCCAGGAGCTGTGTGGTTCTTTTGGGTTCAGTATACGAGCTAGTTTTTGTTTTTGATTTATAAACTAATTCTTAAAAATAGAGAGCTAACTGAAGTAACGACAACAAAATTTCTCAATTTTTCCCCTGATATGGGAAAAGTGTAGTGGTTATGTCAGAAAAAAAAAATGAACAATCCTTGAGAGAAATGTGGCAGGGCCTTGGAAGATTTTTTTTTTCTTTTTCGAGTCTTGTGGTCATGGAGAAGTGTCAGAAAGTTGTGCCTTCTGAGGGGAGTTGAGTTAGTTGACGTGAGGGTGAGGTGAGGGTGAGGGAGGGTGAGGTGAGGGTGAGGTGATGTGGGGTGCTGAGGAAAGTCAGTATCGAGGGGGAGGAACTGTCGCCATGATGCGTCTCATGTTTACCCTGATAGCCCTGAGAAAGTATGCTCAGGGATGTGTTTACTACACACACACACACACACACACAACACACACACACACAAAAAAACATACAAACAAAATACAAACAACAGGCCAAATCTACGACAAGGTGCTTTTGATAATAGTAACTAACAACACACACAAACGTCACACACACACACACCCACACACACCAACACACACACACAAAAGACCAAGTGTCTCTCGACAAGTGTCTTCGCCCCCTTGGTAACTTACACAAGACACAACCACTGAAAGACATCGTACAAGTTTCTGATGCTCAAATGCGCATATAGCTGGGTCTAAACGACGCCATAGAGCATGTGCTTAATGAACCATACAGAGCGAGCTGTTAATAAGTCACAAGAGGCCGAAGCTTAACATGTCACAGAGCAGAGCTCTTAACGATCAATAGAAATGGGTTCTTCTAAGCCATACAGCGGGTTTTTCATGAGCAATACAAAGGGTCATTAATGACCGTAGGCGGGTTCCTTAATGAGCCATGGAAAGCGGGTCCTTAATGAGCCATAGATCAATCCTCAACGAATCATGAAGCTTGCTGAGACCCGCGTAAGGTTAGACGTGCTAACACGAGGGGGAAAGTATTAACCAACTACGTCTATATCACGGGTTAAACTTCGGGTGCTGTATGTAATATTCTTTTGTTAAAATCCAATGGTTTGCATGAGTTGACTCGTTGCTAGGCATTTTCACACCCTTTAATACAGGTCGCAATTATTTATTGTTTAACATTTATATCTGTAATAGAGCGCCGGTGAAAACCAGAAACAATATCGAAATTTGTTTTTGGTATTGAGAGAGAAGGAGAGAGAGAGAGAGGAGGAGAGAGAGATAGCGAGAGAGAGAGAGAGAGGAGGAGAGAGAGAGGAGGAGAGAGAGAAGAGAGAGGGAGAGAGAGAGAGATGAGAAGAGAAGAGAGAGAGAACCAGAGAGAGAACAGAGAGACAGAGAGGGGGGGAGGAGAGCGGGATGAGGTGTGGTCTAAAACATAATAAACACAGTCTGGACTCTCATAAAATTCGGCCACAAGCAAAGTCCAAGTCATGGCTGGTGATTGCCCCCAAACAGGTGATTAATGACGGTAGTCATAATAATACTGCATGTACTCCACGGTTCGAACGGGTCGGCAAGAGTTCTGGTTGCACCGGTACTGCCCGGAGTGGCGTGTATCAGTCTTGATTGCGTGGGGTCGTTATCAATCTAGTGGAGGACGTATCTTCGCTCTGCTGCCTGCCTCTTATTTAAGTTATTCAAAGTCCTACCACACCTAACTCTTATGGTCTCGTAGGAAGTGTACCTCTACCATTCCATCATAGGTTCATTCCACTTCTCTAAGATTGAGAAATAGTACTTACTAATATCCGTATGATACATATGTGTTTTTAAGGTCTTTCCACTTGGGGGGTTTCTTTGTTCCTATGCTTCTCTTTTATTGTGTCCCTGGCCCATCTTATCAACTCTTTTAAGCATCTTATATGTTATAATCACGTCTCTTTTAGTTTTCCTTTCTTTCTTAGTCTACCTCGATCATTTCCTTTATTATTTCATCAAAGAGCAAAACTTACATCTGAGACTAGTTTGGTTTCAAAACTCTGAACCTTCACAAGCTTCTGACATGTATGATTTCAGGCGGGGACTTAAGGCTGGTTTTGGGTAGTATATATGAACTTTGACATATGTAGTGACAGAGTCGTTAAATTATTTTTTTTCGAGACTGTTGAAGCAGGTTTTGATAATGCACAAGCCGTGGTCAAAGGTTACTCAAATCAGTAATGTGCTCCTCCCGGGGATACGTTCAGTGTGATTGTCTCTCCTGAGTGCTTTTAATTTAGACATCGTTTGTAAGCTGTTTTTTCACAGTCTCTGGTCTCCATCTTCCTATCAGAATCACATGACCTTGCAGTTATTGGGGGGTCTTAACTTGAGTAATCATGTACTTGGTCACTCCTGAAACATGTTTATATCGCTCAAGAAGTAGCTTCTGTTCCTCTTATTTATTAGTCTCTATCCTCTCCGGATTTGTGATCTCATTAGTTTCACATTATTCACACCGACATTTATAGGATTTCGATCCATCTGTGTGGTCATTTATAGCTGTGATTGATCGGAGTGATTAAGAGCTCAGGTTTCCCTAACAAAAAAAACATAAACTACACACACACAACACACACAGATAACATCTCTCTTCCCCTCGCTTCACGTACACAGTAAGTGTTGATAATTTACCGACAGTAAAAATGCCCTTGTTACTGAGGATAAGATTTACCACCAATATGCATTTATCATTCACATAACAGGATTTCGCGATTAAAAAAAAAACTATTGTCGTTTAAATACGTGAAAAAAACGATTTACATGGCACGGACGGGCTTAAATTCCAAATGCAAAAACTTCAGTTTTCATTTAACACCCATATAACAATCCTGGAAACCGCCTGCGAGATTACATTCTGGATTCTGTAGGATACATTTCCAAGTTTCATGCAGGGGTCCTCAAGAGCAGGTTTGGCCCAGACTTTCGAATCAGCGGTCAAAAACAGTGACCATCCCTGAACCACAATGTAAACATAAACAATTGCATAAAACACAAAACGATGGTGACAGGATCATCTAGGAGGCAAAAAAAATGGCTCATCGTGATCAATGGACCGTGCTTTTCTTCCTATTTTCTCTTTTTAATTATCCCCAGAGACGTATGAGGTATATACTGTTCGTGTTTTTTACGTTTGGTGCTTCATCTTGTCACCCAAGCCACTCTGAAGATGGCTTGAGTTGATCGTGGGTTTTAGCCCTGACACTTTCATACTCTTTTAGAGCATTTCTCTCACCAAAACAAAATTTTCTATCCTTTTTTCTCCACTCACATTTACTGGGATTTCTCCTTTTTTATTCTTTAATTACGTGATCATGCTTCATGACAAACAACACACTGCCATTGGTGAGCCTAACAGTATCTTACGACATTACTATGTGGTGATTCTCGGTCTTTTCAGTGGCATGGAAAACCTAGCTGGGGTGAGTCAGCTGATGCTTAATCATTGACCGAAACAGGTCATCATTTGAGGAAGATCGTTTTTTTTTGTGTGTTGTTCGGGGAAAAACTTTTCCGCTTCCTGTCGAACAAAGCGCCATCAAACAGGTAATATAAAATTTACCTGTCTCTGAATGACTATATGGTGATGGATTATTTCCCCTGTGATGGTCCAAAGAATTTCAGGTCCACAGAAAACCTGCGCATGGGGCAAAGGGTCACAAGTTGCAATTACCTCAGACTTCCTTACTAGAAGTATAGATTGAGTTTCTAATGTTGTATGATCCGAGGTTTTTACCATACACCGCAGCTCTCTGTTATCACTCGTTAGCCAAAAAGCCTTTTACAGCTCTGCACATCAAAACCCCCAGAAACTATAAGAATTGAACACAAATCCCCCAGAACAGAAATCTATTGAGCTATAATAAGCTCTTTATTTCAAGATGTTGAGGATCAACACCATCGAGAATCCCAGGAGGGCACATCAACCGCCAAAGATGGGTCGAGTCTACGCAAAATATTGAGGATTCCTTCACAAGGTTGAGTCCTTCTTCAAAAGTTACACAAGGTACTGCTGGAAGGATGAGGGACGTGGCACTCTGCAGCTATGATTGGTTGGATTAATGGAGGTTTAAAAAGTCTATCCATACACGGAGGGTCATTTAGGCTTGACTAGTCACCTGTTTACGAACCTCTTGAGAATACTTACATCTCTAAAATAAGGATTAAAGTAAACTCTCAGTGTATATTCGCAATTTCCCCATCCCCCTCAAAAAAAAAAAAAGGCCAAAAACCAACATACTACAAAATGTTAAGTTTTCATAATACTTTTCAGTGTTGTTTTCGTAATTTATTCAGATTTTAATGCTCCAAAATCTGTAAATGAAAAAACTTATTTATTTTTTTTAAATGTAAATGGAAATAGGGAAACAGTAAGTTACTGGTCATTCCTCAGTTTCACTACATAGATTCCTTCAATAAGTGTCTCTTGATGCTGGTGAAGGGTTCTTGATCCTAAGAGCGGAAGCTAGACTCCCAGTTTTTGGGGAGATCAGATGTGATTGTTCCTTACCCCCCTCCCCCCGTCCCATGTCCCAAGCACGTTCCACTCTCATTACGGGTAAAGCACATTTCAGTGAATATAGAAATAATAATAATAATAATATGAATAAATTAATAATTATAATAATAATTAATAATAATAATTAATAATACTAATAATAATTTAAGAGACCGTTTGTCACAAGAGGCGCGAGACATTTCCCTAGGCTGGCTGGGACCACAGCTGCTCATTTACACTGATGGGGGATAAACTGATAGACTGCTTCTGTTCAGCATTTTTTTTTTTTTTTTCGTCTGGCGACTTTAGATTCTTTTTCCTTTTTTTTTACCCAGGTAATGTTAAGGTTGATGACGGTGTTTGAGAGCTCGCTGGAGCGTGCCTCCTCCTCCTCCTCCGCCGCCTCTTCCAGTTATCTTAATTCCACTTGTCAGAACAATGAGCTGAATTACAGGCTTTGTTACGGTCTTTTCACTTTATCATTTAATCTTTTTTTTTCCACTTTGGGCTACTTTCCTCGCCAGTTTTTTCTTCTGTTTCGTAACAAAATTGCTGTCGTTTCTTTTATTATTGATGATGATGATGATGATGATGATCGATGATGATGATTGATGATGATGATGAAAATATATATAAAATATATATATATATATATATATATATATATATAAAATATATATATATTCATTCACGCAGAGATTTAGGAGAGCTTTGGAGATGGTGAAATACAGTACTTGCAATCTGAAAGATGGATGGGTGGAGAGATCGAAATCAAGTGGGCCTTGATAACTATCTGCTGTTAAAATAGCTAGGAAACAAGTGATGGTCAATGTACTTTCTTCTTTGCTCAACTCTGCCTTGGTGAAAACACACACACACACACACACACACACATATATATATGTGTGTGTGTGTGTGTACTCACCTCACCTAGTTCTCACCTAGCTGAGGTTGCAGGGGTCGATTCACAGCTCCTGGCCCCGCCTCTTCACCGGTCGCTATTAGGTCACTACCTGTTCATGAGCTTTATCATACCCTTCTTTTCTTGTATGTGTTTTGTGTGTACTGTTGCTCACAACATACATAAATGACACAGAAATGAGAGAATCAATAGCGACCTCACATATATACACATGAATTACATAAACATATAAATACGGGTGAAAATAACACTCAACAACGAAAATGTCTGAGAAAATAGTAATAATTACAAATATATTAAGTATGTAACACGAATACATTATTATGGAAGTTGACCTTGAGCAGTGGGTGGAAGCTGGTGTTTACCTGGCTAAGGTGAGAGATTAAGACACAGGTGAGTGTGTGCAGAGGAAAACCTAATTAAAGATGAGTCAGTCAATTCTGTCGTGAGTAAAAATAACAAAGAGATCATACAGATTTGTCTATAATAAAGAAATGTTAGATAAATATACAAAGGTGTAAGAAATGAGAAAAGGGGGGTAGGAGGTATTTGTGTGTTACGTTACGATATTAGTTGATAATACAAACAAGATGTGGGATTAAAAATATATGCAACACCTTTGTATCTTTTTCAATTCAATGCAGAGGTAATTTGAAGGTGTTGTAAGTGGAGACGGTGGAACACGAGGTAATCACTCCCTCAGTTTGGAAGCCTGTGATCAGTAACCTAATCTTGACTAAGGAATTGTTAGAGATACAAAGAGAATACCTTTTAATGCTGATAAAGTGGGGGGTAGTATTTATTATTTTCATTTATTTTATTTTTATTTTTTATTATTTTTTGTATTTATTTTTTCTTATATGGGAAAAACATTAACATTAACATTAACATTAACATTAGAATGACTGAGGCGCCAGTAGTGAGCATAGAAGGAAAAAAACATACCACTGGCGGGTTAGAACCCGCGATCAGGGAGTCTAAAAACTCCAAGACCGTTGCTAACGCGACGGTCTGACCGCGGGTTCTAACCCCCCCCGTGGTATGGTTTGTTACAATCGTGTCATTACGATTTCGTGAATCGTGTGAGGTAAAAATAAGTAAAAAATTTGGGAAAAACAGCAAGTATAGAAGAACTTAAGATTAGAACATTTGGATATAGTTTTGAAATGGTGTATCTGCACAACGCGTGGATGTACGCAGAAATAAAGGAATTAGTGGTGATCTTAAAATATAATAAATCTGATTGAAATTTGCCACAGTTTGTTTGCAATGCTCATGATGAAATTACTGAGATATTTAGTAAAGAAACTGCAGAAATTAGTGAAGTTAACTGAGGTATGCAAAGTAAGACATGTTGAAGCATGGTGTAGAAAACAGCAGGGTGATGATGATATATAAACGAAATAATAATTTGGAGTCACATTGGAAGGAAGAAGCAAAGATGTGACAGCATTTAAATTTTTGGGTTTTGATATAGCAACAGATGTCCAACCATACCATGGACGGGGATAGAACCCGCGATCAGAGAGTCTCAAAACTCCAGACCGTCGCGTTAGCCACTTGGCAGCTAGCCACAATTATTGTGACTAGCCAATTATTGTGGCTAACTGGCCCAGTGGCTAACGCGACGGTCTGGAGTTTTGAGACTGATCGCGGGTTCTATCCCCGTCTGTGGTATGGTTTCTTGCAATCGTGTCATTATGATTTCGTGAGTCAACAGATGACTGTTTGAAGGTTGTGGTAGACAGTCGAGTAGATGAGCGCAAGAAAGTTGCAGAATGTTGAGGTATCTATTGAAGGAAACAACATTTTATGAATGATAAAAACGGGAGTATAGTGCTGCCGACACTTTTATGTTGCAGCAAGGAAACAAACAGAGGCAAAGGAAATGTCTGAGGTCAAGGTGCAGTCTGAATATTCTGCAAAGGAGAGGAAATAAAGAAATTAGTAGCTGGTGGAAGAGGGGATTACTTTAGATGATTTATGTCATGGATGAAGGCTGGAGCACGACAGGTGGATGGAAGGAGGTGTAGGGAGCGTCTAAGATGTATTTAATTAAAAGATATTGAGAAGTAAAGATGTGAACATCAAGTAGGTATAATGTAAGCGTGTTATATATATATATATATTTTATATTTTATATATATATATATATATATATATATATATATATATATATATATATATATAGTATATATTATATATATATATAATTTTATCATAATATGTATATATATAATATATATAATATATATATATATTATATATATATATGTATATTATAAATATTATATATATATTATATATATATATTATATATATATATATATATAATATAATTATATATTATATATATATTATATATATAATATATATATATATATCATAATATATATATAATATATATATGTATATATATATGTTATATATATATATATATATGTATATGTATACATATATATATATATATATTATATATATATATATTTTATATATATATATATATATATAATCTTTTTATCTATTTGTATATGTGGGATTGAAAGGAGGTGTTTGGCGTACAATAAAACAAACTGGTTGTAAGGCTGGGAGGGACTGTCTTCAGTAGTAGGTGGTTTTCTTTGATCGACACTGTATATACTTCAGTGTAAACTTTGTAATTTATATCCGATTGAATTGTTATATTTAGAAAACATAAATTGGGTTTTTTGATCTATCACGTGCTCCCATTTTTTTTTATTTTTTAGAACGGATCTTCCATTTTCCTTTTTCTCTTTTTAACGGATCATCTCAGTTCATTATTGACTACAACGATTTATATATAGGGAATCAAGTGGCAGTGCTCTCTTGTTATTAATTAGTGGATACAACAGCGACAAGTTTGATTAAATAATACATGTGCAACACTGGGTACTTTATTGCTGACTGAACACCTGTGTAGCATTTTTGATATCTTTTTACGGCCGGCAGTAAAGTTTTTTTATGGTTCCATCTTGGTAATAATTTGATACCTAAGGGTTATTCATGTATCTTGCTCGTATTAATTAAGTGTGATACAACATGCGACAGTTGATAAATAGTTCTCGATGTGAACACCTGGGTACTTATTGCTGACAAGACACCTGTGAGCATTTAGAGTTGATCGTTTACGGCCCCATAAGATTTTATGATGTTCAGACGATTTTGGAGTAATGGAAGGAGGTCTTATAACATGAATTATGGAACATAAACGATGCATTTAGCTTTAGTTTGGAAAAGAAGCTAGAAATTATGTTGCGGTACTTCCTGAACCGTTACGGTTTGTCTTGAACAATTACTGCCCGTCGTGAACCATTATGAGCCTTCCTGAACCATTACGGTCCGTCGTGAACCATTATGGCCCGCCATGAACCGTTACGGCCCGTTCTGAAACGTTACGGCCCGTCCTGAACTATTACGGTCCATCCTAAACGAATACGACCCATCATGAACCGTTACGACCCGTCCTGAACCATTATGATCCATCCTAAACCGTTATCGCCACATGATGCAAAATCCACGAGGGACTGAATCGGTTTTAAATTTTCTCTCCAATGTGTAACTTCAATGTAAATATCAGTTAGGTTTTCCGCGGCACCAGCCAAGTTCTAGCAATACTCGGCAGTACAATTTTTCTCCTGTTTTCTTTTTATTTGAACAGAAACCCAATTTACTTTTATTACAAATGAACTGTACAAAAAAAAATATAATTATTACCCGTTGTACGTTTGTGGAAGCAGTGCGAGAGGCAGTGACATTGCCCTCCTGTCACTTCGTATGTAATCGACTCAATGAAGATGGTAGTAAATAACCCGAACGACTCGGGATAACAGACTCAGTAGTGCATTATTGACAAGTAATCCAGTTTACCGAAGAGGTACAATCGAAAGTCGGAAAAAAATATTAAACTCCCATCAGATTACAGAAGTGCAGGATGAGTATTCACCTGAAGGCTGCCTGAAAACGATTTCACGGGTCACTGCCCCCGCGGTTCGGTCCCACACCAGGCCTGATCAGCTACGATGTAGATAAATGGTTCAGAGAATCGACAAGTTGATAAATTAAACACATGGCAACAACTGGGTATCTTCATTGTGGAATCTTTTCCCCCCACAATAAGGATACCAAAGTGTTGCACATGTGTGTAATTTATCCCCCACAGCTGGAATGATGGTAGCAAACATCTGTAGGCTGTTATAGACAGCCCTCCTATAGATAGATGAATTTCAAATTCAAAGTCAAATTCTGTTAGGTTAGGTTAGGCTAGGTTAGGTTAGGTTAGGTTAGGTTAGGTTAGGTTAGGTTAGGTTAGGCTAGGTTAGGTAAGGTTAGGATCGTCAGGAAACAAGAAGTGTTTCCTGACCCGCCGTTGGAACTTTTGGTCATCTGACCGAGGCCTTCGGCTGGCTTACCGGTCCACCCCTTTAAAAATTATGGTCATAATTACAACCATTGTTTCTCAAATTCTGTGCATCGGCATGTCTTAAAAGGTAACAGTGTGAGAAACTTTACACTCATTAGCAAACTTAATGGAAGGAACAAGCATATTCCATCTAGGTAGAAAATCATCAGTACTGATACGTCTTGTGCTTGTAGCTAACTTGACTCACGAAATCGTGATGACACGATTGCAAACAAACCATACCACGGGCGGGGTTAGAACCCACGATCAGAGAGTCACAGAACTCCAGACCGAAGCGTTAGCCACTGGGCCAGCTAGAACCTTATTGTAGCTAGCGGGCCCAATGGCTAACGCGTCGGTCGGGAGTTTTGTGATTTCTGATCGAGGTTCTAACTCCCCCCGTGTTGAGGCTTGTAATAACCATTGGATCCCCGGGGAGGATTAATCTACTACGGGATGTCACTAGAATTTTCCCGGAAAGGGGGGAAATGATAATTGAGCCAAGGTAGCCACAGTGATCCCACGGAGGAGGGAGAAAAGGGGGGGGGATTTTAATTGACCCGGGGGAGCTAGCCAACAGTGATCCGGGGGGGGATATTAATCGGGACCAGGGGGAAGAGACAGTAAACAGCCGGCGGTTTTTAAAAAATGGGGACACAGGTCCGGTTTCGATAAAAATTTTGATATTACATTTTGTTTCTCAGTGCATTACAACGTGGTCCTAAAGAGAACTGACGTTTTTTTTTGGCATTGCAGTTGGTAAATCGCTCATTTTTAAAAAATTTTTTATAATTTTTAAAAGATTAACGAAAAATAACCTATTTTTTTTTGATTACCCCGGAAACATAAAAAAAACGCAAAAAACCGGGCATTTTTTTGCTCACTAGAGGGGCGGTATCTCCACGCATGATTTTTTACATTAGAGGAGGTCGGGCCCAGGTCCCTTGGGGAGGTTCGCCCCAAGGAAACCGCAGACCCCAGGACAATTTCAGCGTGTTTGCTCCCCAGCAGCAAGAACTATCAATGAAAGGGGTCCCCAGTCTTCAATACAGTTTGAAAAAAAAAGAGGAGATAAAAAGCTTTGTAGGTGGGGGTGGGGAAACCCAGATTTGGCCAATCTGGTCCGTGGAAAATATTTGGGGGACTCGAACAGAGTTTGCAGGTTCAAGTCCTGCCGGGGACGAAAGAACAATGTTTGTAAACATTTTCGCCTGTCTGCGGTGGTAATGAATCATTTACCAAACTGCGGCGGGTAGGTTTCGACCCCCACACATTGTCCCCCCTAAAGAAAACAAACGTATAGTCACCTTACCCACTCCCCATCGACCTATAAAGACCCGTACGCAGCAGGTAGGTGGTTTTTCGTATCAGAGGACACTCGTGGCAGTCGTAGATCAAGGATTAACTTCAGTCTTCTCCTGTTTGAATACCCGCCTCCACAAGCAGTCCTATTACTTAAAAATTTCCCTTTTTTTTTTTTTAATTATGAAAAGCCCCTTTAAAATATATGGAATTAAATATTTGTTAACAAAAATGTTTTACTATGAAAAAAAATTTTAATTTTTAGTTATATAAATTTCACTGTCTCCTCTTTTTCCCTCTTTTAAGGACCCCCTCCTACTCCAAACCCACCGGGGGGAGAAAACACCCAATTACTATAAAAAAATCGATTTAAAGGTGACTATCACACCTCCATTAACTAAAAACAGTTGTGTCATTCTCTCCTTAGCAGGGATCCCATTGATTTCACTTCATTGGGTTCTAAATAGTTGACTTGATTAATGGTAGTTAGCGGGGTTTTTGTTATTTCCCCTGATCCATAGTTAGCGCCGGGTAACTTGATTTATTGTTTTACCGCCGTTAATTTTTTTTTGGGTTGCACTGTCTTTTTTTTTAAAGTTTGTTTGCTTAAAAGGGTCTTTAGGTGTTTGTTTTTTTAATCCCTTTTGTGGTTGCTAGGAAAGTTTGCTTCCTTCTTTTTCGTTAATTGTTAGTTTGATTTAGTTTTTATGACCTGGCGATGGCGCTGGTTGGGAATATTGAACGGTTACGTTTGTAAAATTACCATTTTTAACACTAACCATTTTTTCCAATGTTATAAATAATGTAATTATCACTATCATTACTACCAAAAATCACGAATCTTCGGTTAACCATTTTCCTTATAGTTCATCTAAAACGTGGGGAGAAAAACTGGTAGCAGAGTATTTTTTTTAAATGCAACTTTTTCGCCCAATGCTGGCCTCTATAAAATGAGGTCATAACGAAGGTCACAACAATCATAACGAGATGTCACCTGGGGTCTAAGCTGCAAACTGATTTGGGTTTGAGGTCAGGTATTGGTGAGAGCAGGGGGAAAAATGGAATGAATGAAATTTTTACGTTTATTAGCGAGTCAGGGGCAATAAAACAGCCCTTTTGTCAGTGAGTTTGTGAGGGGATCACTGATGCTTTCCAAAAATTTCGCGTCTGATCCTATCGTTCTCGGGGTGTAAACAGATGTGCATTTCCCCAAAATCTACGACGGAGAATGAATTTGCGAAACACAAAAACCCGCACATAGGAGAGAGAAAAGCTCGTGTAAGGTTTTTAATTCTCCTTTTGGGGGTTTTTTGTAAATTGTTTCCAGTCACGGTATTGTCCCTTTTTTGTTTTTTAAGGTAGCGATGGACAACGCATGTGTTTTGGTTTTATTCCTTCTACAGGCATATTTATGTTCCTGGAGGGTGTTTTTCTAAAACTGGTCTTCGGTAGAATTTATCACAACCACCACAGGGTATGCTGAACCATCTGTCAAGTAAAAGGGTTAAAAATACTTAACAAGAAACTCTGGGCTTGGGGCTTTGGTGATTTCTTTAAAAGGCTGGGTTAGGTAAATTTTGTCGGGAAACGGGGAAAAGTGTTTCCCGACGGGGGTTATATGATAACCCCGCAGGTTTTCGTAATAAGGACTCTACTCCATGTTGTTTTTTTAAGAAGGAGCGTGGTGAGGGAGTGTGTCCGTGGGGGGGAAAAACGCGTCTGCGTGTTGGAATTTTAATTTTTGGGTGTCTGTGAATAAGAAACACTTTCCCGTTGTAAAAGATAATTAACGGGGAATTTCCAGTGGTGAAACTCCTCAATTTTTCGTTGTTATTCACGGAAAATCGGGACCCCTCGGAGTGAGAAACTTTTGAAAACCCCCCACTAGATTTTGAGGTCAGGGTGAAAAAGTAGTGAGAGTTGTTTTTTTATTCCGTGTACTAAAAAAAAAAACCCATTAGACTTTTGGGGGCGAAACTTTATATTAAAGGGATTCTCTGAACCAGTTTCTTTATTCCACCTGCTGTTAATCTCCCAATGCTCCCTTATTCACTGAGGTCCGGGGTTCGAATCTTTTCCCGGGTACGTCTGGAAAAACTTTAGGACTTTTCCAAAGACACCCGTGTTTCCCCTGTCCCTGTTCACCCATCAGTTTAAAAAGGGTACCCGGGGGTTAGTCGAGGTGTGGGGCGCATCCGGGACAAAAACTCACCTAATTAGCCCGAAATGTTTTTAACAAGGTTTCTATATAGTAGTATATCATTGATGGAGCTAGGCCGTATACCTTGTAATGTATTTGTAGTAAAAAAAGATTAGCGCCTCCAACTGTCACCCTCTTCTGCTTCACGTCTCCTCCCTACTCTTTAAACTCGTAGCTTCTGGGAGAAATGTTTTCCGCACCAGGTGTTTTTCCACAACCCCTTAACGTTTCTCCTGTCTCCTGGTGTCTCTCTCCCCTTTTCTCTCTTTTCTTTTCCCCCTCCCTCACCCCAATTTATGCACCCCTGGCCTGGAAAGTCACACGTAATTTTAGGGTGTTTTAAATTTTTTTTTTTTCCCCCCCTTAAATATTTTTTCCCCTTTCATTCTCTCCCTTTTTCTCCCCCCTTCTCCCGAGTGATAGGGGGGGTGGTAGACGGGAAAGGGGGGAGAGAGGAAGTAGTGATCACCCCCCCCATGCCTTTCTTCTTGTTGGGTTAGGGGAGGAGGTGTACAGGTGGGGTTTTTTTTCTTTTGGATATTTCCCGCTCCTGTCCGGTCTTAAATTTACAAAAAATTGCCATAGGGACCTATTTTTATATTTTTTTAAACGATTTGTTTTCATTTTTTACCATAATTTTTTTTATTGCTAACTTTCTTCGTGTCTTTTTATTTCGACATATTTTTTACTGTTCGTTTTTTAACCGGGTCAGTTATTTAACCGGGGCATTTTTTTTTCCGGGGCATATATTCAAAAAATTTTTTTTTGGCATTGTCGTTTGGGTTTTTACGTTCTTAATAATTTTTTATTAATAGTTTTTGGGTTTCGATTTTTTTTTTTTAAACTGTCCATTATTTGAATATACTATAAATAAAAATTTTCTGGTTTAAGGCGAACAATATAACAAAAAAATAAATTATTTAAGAAATAATTAAGTTTACTTTTTCCTTTTCAGATATATATCTAAGTTCCTGTAGCCACTGGCACAACAGCCTGTTGATCATAGTCAACCGTATTTCCCGACAATACGGGAAGCTAAGGAATGACAAGATTCAACCTAAACAGTCTTTTGTTCTTTTATGGTTCTGACCCCGGGGGGCCTTGTCAAGGTGCGCCGCGGGCGTTGATTTCGGTAAACCTCCGGGTAGACAAACAAATAACACGTAGGATACGCACGCCGGCGCAATCGTGTTAATTCAGTGTTAAATTGTGGGTTTTTTATGATTTTAATGACAATATATTGATGGAAAAAAAGGGCATTGTGTGCATTCAGGCATTTTTAGATGAAAGTTTTGGCCCCGGGATTCATCATCTTTAAGATTTCGACTCACAAACCCCTAGTGGGGAAAATTTTTTAATAAAGTCCCGAACTGAACAAAGTGTCTTTTTTTCAGTTTGTCAGTATTACCTTTTATTTTGAGTATACTGATTGGACTTTGTCCATACAAAACCCCACGAAACACACACAAGAAAGCTCACTCGAGCAGAGCTAAGTTTCGGTTTTGGCGATTTCAACCATAGGGGGATCGATTTGGGGAAAAACCCGGGGCCACATGGGGTCCCGAAACATGGGAGCCAAAATTTATGGATGTGGGACGGAAAACCTCATGCACCCAAAATTTTAAAAAAAACCAGAGAGAAAGGGGGTGAACCGCAAGACCTGACCTTGTGGTACCCCGAAGAGCTCAGACATTGAGGAAAACATATGAGAGGGCCCCCGGAGCAAATGACCCTGGGTTCTGTGCTTTGAATCATATTTAAATTACAATGGAGAGGGTAACAGGGGTTGAAGGGAAAACCAGACATAAAAGGGGGGGCTACATAGTTTGGGGGAAATTCCTGAGGATGTTCAGTGGGACAAAGAAAATGGGAGGAAATTGGTAAACGAAATGATGGAATACGTAAAAACAAAAGCAAGGGGGCGAGGGGAAAAGGTTTTTTCCCCAAACAACAGAAAAATTGGGAAGACCAAACAAGCCCCGGGTTTACCCGACGGTGTAAGGAGGAGGTGTAAGGTGACATACAAACAACGGAGGAGGAGGTCGAAGCTCTAATGACCTTGAACTCAAAATGGGGCCAGACAACATCTCCTGTGGGTCTTAGAGAAGGAGCAGAAAAAACTGTGTGCACTAACCAAATCTTTAAAACATCCCTTTTAAATGGGAATACCTGAGGTAGGAAGACGGAAATGCAGTCCCCCTTTTTTTGAAAGGGGAAAAAGAAACAGGACTAAAACTACAGACTAGTGTCTTGACTTTTAAAGTAACAAAGTATGGGGAAGATTATCGGAGGGAGTGGGGAGCACCTGGGAAGGGAAAAAATTATAAACAAAACCCGCAGGATTAGGAAGGAAAATCCTGGCACAAACCTTTGGGGGTTTATGACAAGGTAACAGAACTAGACCGGGAGAAAGGGGGGTTGATTGATTTTTCCCGGACTCAGGAAGGCCTTCGTCCAGTTCCCCAGGAATTTACAGAAACTGGGGATCAGGCCATATAACAGGAAGGGGACTGCTGGATCAGAGAATACACGACAGGGAGGCAAGATCAAATACGTGATAGTTTCCCTGGGCGCTGTGACGACGGGGGCCCACAGGGGTCAGTCCTGGACCAGTGTTTTTTGAAATATGTGAAACATGGGAAGGGTAGACTCTGAAGTGTCCCTGTTCGCGATGATGTGAATTAATGAGGAGAATTAAAAACAATGAGGATCGGCAGGGCTTCAAAGAGACCTGGCCGTGGGCCCAAAATACTTTTGAATTCAACCCCTCCAAATGCAAAGCATGAAGACGGAGAAGGAAAAGAAGACCTAACAGATATGACGGGGCCCAAAAGACCAAAAACCCTCGCTCAAGGAAAAAGATTTTGGGGGTACCATAACACGAGCATGTCCCGGGGCACACATCAACCAACAACTGCTGCAGAATGGGGCCGGGGAAAACCTAGAATAGATTTTTTGAAAAAGTAAGGAATCTTTCGACATGACACTGTGTACTCACCCCATTTTGGGAGAGCAGCACCGTTTGGAACCCACACCTGGCCCAAGAAATTTAAAGGAAAAGTGAAAGGTTTGCAACAAGGCAAATTCCGGACTCAGGGGTTGCTCAAAAAAGGGTTTAAGGGAAATCGGGACGACGACAATAAAGGGGACGGGGGGTCAGGGGAGACAAAACGACAAAAAAATACTTCCTGGAATAGATAAGGTAGACAGAACGGTTTGTTCCAGAGAGGTTACACAGAAAAAAGGGGGCCAAGGAAGCTGAAGACTCAGACGAGTCAGAGGGTGTTAGGAAGTATTTTTTTCAGTCATAGAGTCGTCAGGAATAGAATAGCCTAGCAGTGATGTAGGGGGCGGAAACCCTACACAGCTTTAAACGGGTATACAAAGCTCAGGAAGCAGAGAGAGGACCCATTTCGGCAGTGAAGAGGCGGGGTCAGGGGATCTCGACCCTGCACCACAAAAGGGGTAACCCCACACAGTACACATTTCACAGCGAGCTACAAGTGGAGGGGGGGGAAACAGGAAGGCCGGGCGAATGAAGCCAAACTACAAGAAAGGGACTACACGGGGGAAAGAGGAACTTTCCCGAATGGGGTTCAGTGGGACAGAGAACTGGCAGGGAAGCCAGTTAAAGAAAAGAAATATGTAACAACCTGTGCAAGGAGGCTGAGGAGAGGTTTGTGCCCAAAGGGTAAAAGGAATAATGAAAAAGCCAGGGTGAGCCTGGTTCACCCCAAAGCTGCAGGGGGGCAAAAAACCCAAATGTGCAGGGAAAAGGAAGAAATATGAAGGCAAAGGACCCGGAGAATAAGGAAGCAGTGTAAGCCAGAAAAGAATAGCAAGATAAGAAGGGAGGCCCCCAAAAACAAATGAAAAGACATAGCAGCGAAAGCCAAATTTGACCCCCAGCGAAAAACCAAAAATTTTACCCGAAGCGTTAACAGCCTATCAGGAGGGAAAACAACATCAAAAAACCAGGTAATCAGGCTAAGGAAGGAAAGAGGAGAGACAACAAAAATGACCTGAATATGTGAGGAACTCAACAAGAGATTCAAAGAAGTGTTCACAGAGGAGACAAAGGGCCCCAAAAAGACGGAGAGGTGGGGTACACCCCCAATGCTGGACACAGTCAAAAACCCGGGGGAAAAAGTGAAGGGTTCTGAGTGATAGATACCTCAAAGGCAATGGGGGCCGATAACATCTCTCCAGGGTCCTAAAGGGGGGAAGCAGGGGGTAGTGTCCGTAACAAAAAATATTCAATACATCTGTCGAAACAGGAGATTACCCGAGGCATGGAAACAGCAAATGTATCCCAATCTTTAAAAAAGGAGACAGCTAAAGCACTAAACTACAGACCTTTCACTGACTTTAAGTATGAAAAATCAGGGAGAAGATTATAGGAGAAAAAAGGGGTGGAAACCTAAAAAGGGAAAAGACTCGTCAACGCACCCCCAAAGGGTTTCAAGGACGAGAAACCCGTGCACAACCCCTACTGGAGTTCGACATGTTGACAGCGTAAGACAAGGAAGAGGGGTGGGGGATTGCTTTTTTTGGACTGCAAAAGGGTTTGAACAGCCAAAAAAGAGTTGTGCAAAAACTGGGGGCCAAGCAGGGATAACGGGGAACACTACAATGGTAGGGAAATTTGTCAGGAAGAAGCAGGGGTCTGGTACGTGGCGGGGTGTCAGATGGGCCCGGGGCCCAGCGGGGTCCCACGGGGTCAGTCCAGGACCATGCTTTTTCGGGTAGTAACGAAAAGACAGAAGGAATAGACCCCGGAGTGTCCCTGTTTGCAGATACGTGAATTTTGATGAGAAGAATTCAATGATCGAAGCCGGCGAAACAAAGGGTTCTGGACGGGCTGCAGACGGGTCCAGTAATTGACTCCTGGATTAAACCCCCACCAAGTGCAAACATGAAGACTGGGGGAAGGGCAAAGAAGACCGCAGATAAATACAGTAAAGGGGGGGCCAAGATACAAACCCACTCGGGGAAAAAGATTTGGGGTGGTATAACACCACCCTTTTCCCTGAGCGCACAAAAACCAAATAACTGCGAGCTATGGGCCCCTAGAAAACCTCAAACAGCTTCCGACTCTTAATAGGAATCTTTCAGGCCCCTTACAGTGTCGTTGGGGCCATATTTGGGAAAAGCGGCACCGTCTGGAACCCACACCTGCCAAGACGTAAAGAAACTAGAGAAAGTGCAAAGGTTTGCAAAAAAGACTAGTCCCAGGGCTAAGAGGTAGTCCTACAGGAGAGGTTAAGGGAAAAACAACCTGACGCACTGGAGAAAGGAGAGATAGGGGGACATGATAAGACATCAAAATCTGAAGGAATTGACAAGGTGGACAAAAACAGGAGTTCCAGAGATGGGACACAGAACAAGGGGACACAGTTGGAATTAAGACACAGAGAACCAGGGTTTAGGAAGTTACTTCTTCAGCCCCAAATAGTCAGTAATGGAAAAAGGGGGGCGAGTAGTGGAGGCAGGACCCTCAACTTTTAAACAGAGGTATGAAAAGTTACGGCTCAGGGAGAGGACCCAGTAGCCACCAGTGAAGAGGCGGAGCCCGGAGCTCGGACCGACCCCTGCACCTCAATAGGGAAACACACCACAAAAAAACAAAGAGAACTAAAAAAAAACATACCTAATTTTACTGCTCCTTCCCAAACATGCACTCAAACTTTATAACAACCAAATATACAATACACCTCCCTAACCCCCCTTCCCTCCCCAAAATTTCACACTAACCCTCCTTTCCCCTTCCCCGTCACACCACCCTTCCTTAATTTTCCCCCCCCTCCTCCCCCCCCCCCCCCCTCACACCCATTTCAAATTCGAAGGGTACCCGCCCGGAACAAATAAGGGAAGAATTCAGGCAGAGACGGGGTTTTAAAAAATCCATAAGTAAACGGAAGCTTTAAATTTAAGAAAAATGCTGACAACAGCCCATTGCAGAAGGCGATAAGAAAAAAATTACTTACATTTCATACCCACTAGATGAAAAATCAACACGGGAAACTTTATTGAGACGTTTTGCCCCCCATTGGGTTCATCAATTTCAAATTCAAGGGCATAATTAAGAAGTAGAACTAAATACAAAAGATTAGGGAATCATCTGGGTTTTTGAAAACCAGTAGCCCTTTAAATTTTCACGACTACGGGCCTTCACCAAATCGTGAGGGGTTTAATACTTCATCTTTTTTATATAGATAAAGGCACTGGATGGGAAAAAGTCTACAGCAAAGAACCGATGTTGCACATGTGAAGGAGAGGAGGGGAATGAGGAATCATCCCCAACCTGGAGTCGATTGTTCAGTCCCAATCTTGTAGAATTACAATAGGGCCGTAGACGTGGGGTTATATAGACATTTTGAAACCCCAGTTTTTTTTTTTGGAACTACTGCATGAGAAAATTGAGGAAGGGGAGAAGGTGTGATTTCTAGACTTAATAAGGATATCTGCATTTGGTTTTCTCGGTTATAACCCCGAAACATAACCACGGTGGCGTCAGGGTAATTTTTGGTAGTTTTATGGAGACCACAGATCACCCCGGCTGGGGAAAAATAAAAACATCAAAGCATAACAAATGTCCTGAAAAAAATTGTGAGACAGCAAGAAACCGAAATAAAATTTTTGGGGAATTATAATACAGAAAAACAGAAAGAACATTTAAAGGGCTGAAAAGCGTTGGGGTAATTTTTAACTCAGCGTGAAGGAACCTAAAAAGTTTAAAAAGCTATGAATCAACAACTATAATATATTCCTGTCAGTGACAGAGATATCCTAGTACAGGGGAAAAAAAACAGGTATATTCCAGCTTTGGGGGAGCAACTGAGTTAAGGCCCGAACGTCCTCAAGGGAAAAAAAGAATGACCTAAGAAATGGGGAGAGAATTGGAATTTGGATGCCCCTGATTTTTTTTTCCC
>NC_069415.1:4062473-4080042 GCF_026875155.1 Cherax quadricarinatus
CTGTGTGCGTACTCCCTTAGTTGTGGTAGCAGGAGTCGAGACTCAGCTCCTGACCCCGCCTCTTCACTGACCGCTACTAGGTCCTCTCTCTGCTTCCTGAGCTTTGTCATACCTCGTCTTAAAGCTGTGTATGGTTCCTGCCTCCACTACATCACTTGCTAGGCTATTCTACTTCCTGACGACTCTATGACTGAAGAAATACTTCCTAACATCCCTCTGACTCGTCTGAGTCTTCAGCTTCCAATTGTGACCCCTTTTTTCTGTGTAACCTCTCTGGAACAACCTGTCTCTGTCTACCTTATCTATTCCAGGAAGTATTTTGTATGTCGTTATCATGTCTCCCCTGACCCTCCTGTCCTTCATTGTCGTCAGTCCGATTTCCCTTAACCTTTTTTCGTAGGACATACCCCTGAGCTCCGGAACTAGCCTTGTTGCAAACCTTTGCACTTTCTCTAATTTCTTGACCAGGTGTGGGTTCCAAACTGGTGCTGCATACTCCAATATGGGCCTGATGTACACAGTGTACACTGTCTTGAACGATTCCTTACTTAGGTATCAGAATGCTATTCTCAGGTTTGCCAGGCGCCCATATGCTGCAGCAGTTGTCTGGTTGATGTGTGCCTCCGGAGACATGCTCGGTGTTATGGTCACCCCAAGATCTTTCTCCTTGAGCGAGGTTTGCGGTCTTTGGCCACCTAGTCTATACTCTGTCTGAGGTCTTCTTTGTCCTTCTCCGATCTTCATGACTTTGCATTTGGCAGGGTTGAATTCAAGAAGCTAGTTGCTGGACCACGTGTCCAGGTCTCTTTGAAGTCCTGCCTGATCCTCATCTGATTTAATTCTCCTCATTAACTTCACATCATCTGCGAACAGGGACACTTCAGAGTCTATGCCTTCCATCATGTCATTCACATATATCAAAAATAGCACTGGTCCTAGGACTGACTCCTGTGGGACCCCGCTCGTCACAGGCGCCCACTGTGATACCTCATCACGTACTATGACTCGTTGCCTCCCTGTCGTGTATTCTCTGATCCATTGCAGTGCCCTTCCTGTTATATGCGCCTGATCCTCCAGCTTCTGTACTAATCTCCTGTGAGGAACTGTGACGAAGGCCTTCCTGCAGTCCAGGAAAATGCAATCAACCCACCCTTCTCTCTCGTGTCTAGCTTCTGTTACCTTGTCATAGAACTCCAGAAGGTTTGTGACACAGGATTTTCCTTCCATGAATCCATGCTGGTTGTTGTTTATAATCTTGTTCCGTTCCAGGTGCTCCACCACTCTCCTCCTGATAATCTTCTCCATGACTTTGTATACTATACATGTCAGAGACACTAGTCTGTAGTTTAGTGCCTCGTTTCTGTCTCCTTTCTTAAAAATGGGGACTGCATTTGCCGTCTTCCATACCTCAGGTAGTTGCCCAGTTTCAAGGGATGTATTGAAGATTATGGTTAGTGGCACACAGCTTTTCTGCTCCTTCTCTAAGACCCACAGGGAGATGTTGTCTGGACCCATCGCCTTTGAGGTATCAAGGTCACTTAGCAGCTTCTGCACCTCCTCCTCCGTTGTTTGTATGTCATCCTTACACCTCCTCCTTACACCGTCGGGTAAACCAGGGGCTTGTTCTGGTCTTCCCAATATTTCTGTTGCTCTTGGGAACAAACCTTTCCTCGCCTCCTTGCATTTTGTTGTTACGTATTCCATCATTTCGTTTACCGAATTTCCTGCCAGTTCTTTGTCCCACTGAACATCCTGCAGGAAGTTCCTCAAACCTATGTAGTCCCCCCTTTTATAGTCTGGCTTTTCCCATTCAACTCCTGTTACCCTCTCCACTTGTAACTCTACTATGTATTCAAAGCACAGAACCACATGGTCACTAGCTCCTAGGGGCCTCTCATATGTGATGTCCTCAATGTCTGAGCTCTTCAGGGTGACCACAAGGTCAGGTCTTGCTGGTTCATCCTCCCCTTTCTCTCTGGTAGTGTCCTTAACATGTTGGTGCATGAGGTTTTCCAGTACCACATCCATCAATTTGGCTCTCCATGTTTCGGGACCCTCATGTGGCTCCAGGTTTTCCCAATCGATCACCCTATGGTTGAAATCGCCCATAACCAGTAACTTAGCTCTGCTCGAGTGAGCTCTTCTTGTGTGTGTGTGTTCGTGTGTGTTTGTATGCGTACATAAGTCCAATCAGTATAGCTCTAAATATTAAGGTAATACTGACAAACTGAAGAAAAGACACATTTGTTCAGTTCTGGACATTTATTAAAGGAAATGTTTCGCCACTAGTGGCTTCGTGAGTCGTAATCATTAAGACTGATGAACTCGCTCGTGGCCAAACGTTTCATCCTAATAAATGCCCTGAACTGCACACAAGTGTCCTTTTTCCTATCAATATATTGTCATGTCAAATCATACAACCCACAATTTAACACTGAATTAACACGGATTGCGCCGGCGCTGCGTATCCTACAGCTGTTATTTGTTCTGTCTACCCGGAGGTTGTACCGAGAATCAACGCCCCTGCGGCGCAGTCCTTGACAAGGCCTCCCGGTGGATCAGAACCTATAAAAGATACAGAAGACTGTTTAGGTTGAATCTTGTCATTCCTTAGCTTGCCGTATTGTCGTGCGCAATACGGTTGACTATGATCAACCAGGCTGTTGCTGCCAGTGGCTCACAGGAACTTAGATATAATATCTGCAAAGGAAATAAGTAAACTTAATTATTTCTTAAATAATTTATTTTTCTTGTTTATATTGTTCGCCTTAAACCAGACAATTTATTTATAGTATATTCAAATAATGGACAGTGATACAAAAAAAAAATCGACACCAAAACATATATAATAGAAAATTATTAAGAACGTATAAACCAATACGACAATGCCAAAAAAATAATGTTGTAGAATATATGACCCGGTAAAAAAAATGACCCGGTTAAAATAACATGACCCGGTTAAAAAACGACACAGTAAAAATATATGACTCGAAATAAAAAGACACGACAGAAAGTATAGCACGATAAAAAAAATATATGGTAGAACAATGATAAACAAATGCGATTTAAAAATATAGAAATAGGTCCCTATGGCAATTTTCTTGTGAATTAAGACCGGACAGGAGCAGGAAATATGCCAGAAGAAATAAACACCACCTGTATCACTCTCCTCCCCTAACTACCACAAGAATGCAAGGCATGTGAGGGGGTGATCACTACTTCCTCTCTCTCCCCTTCCGTCTACCACCCCTCCTATCACTCTGGAGAAGAGGGGAGAGAAAGGGAGAGAATGAAAGGGGAAAAAATATTTACTGAGGGAGGCAGAAAATTACACTCAAATTCATCAGTGTGAGCATTCCAGGCCATGGGTGCAGTAAATTGTGGTGATGGAGGTGGAAAGAGAGAGAGAGAGAGAGAGAGACAGCAGAGAGACAGAGAGAAACGTTAAGGGGTTGTGGTTTAACACCTGGTGCAGGAAAACATTTCTCCCAGAAGCTACGAGTTTCAAAGACGTAGGGAGGAGACGTGAAGCAGAAGAGGAGTGACAGTTGGAAGGCGCTATATCTTTATTTACTACAAATACATGTACAAGGTATACAGGCCTAGCTCACATCAATGATATACTACTATATAGAAAGCCGCTTGTTATGAAGAGCATTTCGGGCTAATTAGGTGAGTTTTGTCCCAGGATGCGACCCACACCAGTCGACTAACACCCAGGTACCCATTTTAAACTGATGGGTGAACAGGGACAGGAACAGCAGGTGTCTTATGGAAACACGTCCCTAATGTTTTCAGACGTACCGGAAGAGATTCGAACCCCGGACCTCAGTGATATGAAGGTAGACATTGGCAGATTAACAGCAGGTGGGAATAAAGAAACTGGTAGCAGAGAATCCCTTTAATATAACGTTTCGCCCTAAACTGTACGTAAGTGGGTTTTTTTTCCACGTACACAGGAATAAGAAACTAACTCTCACTACTTTTCTCACCATGACCT
Organism: Cherax quadricarinatus; assembly: GCF_026875155.1. NCBI lineage: Eukaryota > Metazoa > Arthropoda > Malacostraca > Decapoda > Parastacidae > Cherax > Cherax quadricarinatus. The sequence continues at coordinate 4,066,474 of NC_069415.1, forward strand.
CAAAATCTAGTGGGGTGTTATCAAAAGTTTCTCACTCCGAGGGCTCCAGATTTCCAGTGAATAACAACAGAATATATTGAGGAGGTGTTCACCAGCTGGAAATTCCCAGTGTACATTATCGTCTTCTACAAACGGGGAAGTGTTTCTTATTCACAGCACACCAAATTAAGATTCCAACATCGCTAGACGACTGTTTTTCCCCCCCACTGGACACACTACCCTCACCATCGCTCCAGTTCTCTAAAAGACAACATGGATGTAGCAGTCCTTATTACGAAAACCTGCGGGTTATCATATAACCCGCGTCGGGAAACACTTTCTCTGTTTCCTGACAAACTTTACCTAACCCAGCCTTTCAAAGAAATCACCAGAAGCCCTAAGCCCAGAGTTACTTGTATAAGTAGTTTTGAAACCCATTTATACTTGCACAGAATGAGTATGCAGCATACCCTGTGGTGGTTGTGATAAATTCTACGTCGGAGAGACCAGTTGAGATCAAACACGCCTCCAGGAACATAAATATGCCTGTAGAAGGAATAAAACCAATAACACATGCGTTGTCCATCGCTACCTTAAAGAACAAAAAGGCACAATACCGTGACTGGAACAATTCACAAATAACCCGCAATAGGAGAATTAAAACCTTACGACGACGCTTTTCTCTCTCCTATGTGCGGGTTGTTTGTGTTTCGCAACCTTCATTCTCACGTCGTAGACTTGGGAAGTGCACATCTGTTACACCACGAGAACGATAGGATCAGACGCAGAATTTTGGAAGCAGCATCAGTGATCCACCTCACCAAACTCACTGACAAAGTGGCTGCTTCTATTGCCCATGACTCGCATAATAAACGTAAAATTATCACTTCATTCCCATTTCCTCTGCTCTCACCAATACCTGACCTCACCAGACTCAGTGTCGCAGCTTATGACCTCATGTGTGACATCTCGTTATGACTTCGTGTGTGACCTCTCGTTATGACCTCATGTGATAGAGGCCAGCATTGGGCGAAATGTTGCATTAAAAGGATACTCTGCTACCAGTGTTTTTACTCCCACTACGATCATGATGAACTGATAATGGTAGAAATGGTTAACCGAAGATTCTGTGATTATTGGTAGTAATGATAGTGATAATTACAATTATTGATAACATTGGTAATAATGGTTAGTGTTAATAATGGTAATTATTATCAAACGTAGACCGTTCAAGTATTCCCTAACCAGCGCCATCGCCAGGTCTATAATACTAAATCAAACTAACTAATCTAACGACAAAAGAAGGAAGCAAACTTACCTAGCAACCACAACAGGGATTAAAAAAACAAACACCTAATGACCGTTTAAGCAAACAAACTTAAATAATGACAGTGCAACCAAACAAAATTAACGGCGGTAAATCAAGTAAATCAAGTTACCAGGCGCTAACTACTGGATCAGGAAACATAACAGACAACCCCCGCTAACTACCATTAATCAAGTCAACTATTCAGAACCTAATGAACGTGAAATCAGCATGGTGATCCCTGCTAAGGAGAGAATGACGACAACTGTTTGAGTTAATGGAGAGTGTGATAGTCACCTTAACTCGATTATTTATAGTAATTGGGCTGTTTTGCTCACCCCGGTGGGTCTCGGAGTAGGAGGAGGTCCTTAAGAGAGAAAGAGAGAGAGACAGTGAATTTATATAACTAAAATTAACATATTTTTCATAGTAAAACATTTTTGTTGAACAAATATTTTAATTCTCATATATTTTAAGGATCTTTTCATATTTAAAAAAAAAATAGCAAAATATTAATGTAATAGAGACTGCTTGTGGAGGCGGGTATTCAAACAGGAGAAGACTGAAGTTAATCCTTGATCATACGACTGCCACGAGTGTCCTCTGATCACGAAAAACACCTAGCTCTGCTGCGTACGTGATCTTTATAGGATCGATGGGTGAGTGGATAAGGTGACATATACGTTGTGTTGTCTCTTGAGGCGGGACAATGTGTCGTGGGGTCGAATCCTAGCCTGCCGCAGTTTGGTAAATGATTCATTACCACCGCAGACAGGCGAAAATGTTTACAAACATTGTCTCTACGTCCACGGCAGGACTTGAACCTGCAAACTCTGTATCAGAGTCCATAGTACTTTACCACGGAGCCAGATCTGGCCAAGTCTGGTTCCTCACCACCTACCTACAAAGCTTTTTACTCTCCATCTTTGTTTTTCAAACATGTATTGAAGACGTGGGTACCTTGCATTGATAGTTCTTGCTGCTGGTGAGCAAACACGCTGAAATTGTCCTGGAAGGTCTGCGGTTATCCTTGGAGCCGTAACCCTCCCAGAGGTACCTGGCCAGACCATCCTCTAATGTAAACATCATGCGTGGAGATACCGCCCCTCTAGTGAGCAACAAAATGCCGGTTATTTGCGTTATTTTTATGTTTCCGGCTAATCAAAAGAAAATATAGGTTATTTACGTTAATCTTGTCTAAATGTGATGAAATAGTTTTAAAAAATGAGCAGATTTACGCAAGCTGCAATGCACGTACAAACGTCAGTTCTCTTTAGGACCACGTTGTACATGCACTGAGATATATCAAAATGTAATATCAAAATTTAATATCGAAACCGGACCTGTGTCCAGCAGTTTGTTTAAAACCGCCGGCTGTTTACTGTACTCTTCCCCGTGGTCAGATTAATATCCCCCTCCGGGATCACTGTTGGCTAGCTCCCGGATCAGATTAATCCCCCCCCCTTTCTCTCCATCCTCCGTGGGGATCACTAGTGGCTAGTCCTTGGCTCAAATTAATCACTCCACCTCTCGGAAACTTCTAGTGACTATCCCGTAGCTCAGATTAATCCTCCCCGGTGATCACAATGGTTAGTTACAAGCCATGCCATACCACGGGTGGAGTTAGAACCTGCGATCAGAGAGTCACAAAACTCCAGACCGACGCGTTAGCCATTGGACCAGCTAGCTACAATAAGGTTCTAGCTGGCCCAGTGGCTAACGCTTCGGTCTGGAGTTCTGTGACTCTCTGATCGTGGGTTCTAACCCCGCCCGTGGTATGGTTTGTTTGCAATCGTGTCATTACGATTTCGTGAGTCAAGTTAGCTACAAGCACAAGACGTATCAGTACTGATGATTTTCTACCTAGATGGAATATGCTTGTTCCTTCCATTAAGTTTGCTAATGAATGTAAAGTTTCTCACACTGTTACATTTTAAGACATGCCGATGCACAGAATTTGAGAAACAATGGTTGTAATTATGACCATAATTTTTAAAGGGGTGGACCGGTAAGCCAGCCGAAGGCCTCGGTCAGATGACCAAAAGTTCCAACGGCGGGTCAGGAAACACTTCTTGTTTCCTGACGATCCTAACCTTACCTAACCTAGCCTAACCTAACCTAACCTAACCTAACCTAACCTAACCTAACCTAACCTAGCCTAACCTAACCTAACAGAATTTGACTTTGAATTTGAAATTCATCTGTCTATAACAGCCTACAGATGTTTGCTACCATCATTCCAGCTGTGGAGGATAAATTACACACATGTGCAACACTTTGGTATCCTTATTGTGGGGGGAAAAGATTCCACAATGAAGATACCCAGTTGTTGCCATGTGTTTAATTTATCAACTTGTCGATTCTCTGAACCATTTATCTACATCGTAGCTGACCAGGCCTGGTGTGGGACCGAACCGCGGGGGCAGTGACCCGTGAAATCGTTTTCAGGCAGCCTTCAGGTGAATACTCATCCTGCACTTCTGTAATCTGATGGGAGTTTAATATTTTTTTCCGATTTTCGATTGTACCTCTTCGGTAAACTGGATTACTTGTCAATAATGCACTACTGAGTCTGTTATCCCGAGTCGTTCGGGTTATTTACTACCATCTTCATTGAGTCGATTACATACGAAGTGACAGGAGGGCAATGTCACTGCCTCTCGCACTGCTTCCACAAACGTACAACGGGTAATAATATATTTTTTTTTGTACAGTTCATTTGTAATAAAAGTAAATTGAGTTTCTGTTCAAATAAAAAGAAAACAGGAGAAAAATTGTACTGCCGAGTATTGCTAGAACTTGGCTGGTGCCCCGGAAAACAGAACTAATATTTACATTGAAGTTACACATTGGAGAGAAAATTTAAAACCGATTCAGTCCCTCGTGGATTTTGCATCATGTGGCGATAACGGTTTAGGATGGATCATAATGGTTCAGGACGGGTCGTAACGGTTCATGATGGGTCGTATTCGTTTAGGACGGACCGTAATAGTTCAGGACGGGCCGTAACGTTTCAGAACGGGCCGTAACGGTTCATGGCGGGCCATAATGGTTCACGACGGACCGTAATGGTTCAGGAAGGGTCATAATGGTTCACGACGGGCAGTAATTGTTCAAGACAAACCATAACGGTTCAGGAAGTACCGCAACATAATTTCTAGCTTCTTTTCCCAAATAAACTAAATATCTTTTGCCCCTTTTAAAGATTTCCATTCCTAAAAAAATTCTTCTCACAAAAAATAAGGGGGGCCCATTTAATTTATCAACTCCGTGTTTCCACAAAAATAACAAGAGAAAAGAATGCCATTTTCCCTTTAAATAAACGGCAAATAAAATAATTTGGTATCTTTTTAAAAAGAGGAAACAAATTTTTTTAAATCCGGCCAAAAGAAAAAAAATTTACACGGTGTTTAGACAAAAAATACCCAGGTGTTCAATTTTATTTTTTATTCAACTTTCCCCTTTGAAATCCCAAATTAATAAAAGAGACACGCCATTTTCCCTTATTAAAAACTTGAGTAAATAAAACAAATTCCTATAAAAGGAAAAAAAAAAGGGAATCCGTTAAAAAAAAAAAAAATTATTAATATATAAAAAAATTTATTTTCAAAATACAATTAATAAAAAATTTTTAAAAATTTAAAAAGGGGGAAGTATTTAAAATTTTAGTTAAAGAACCCCCCTTTTTGAGACGGTTATTAAAAGTTTTTTGGGGAAAAACCCCCCCTTTATCCCCATTAAAAAAAAATTTAAATTTTTTTTATATATATATATATATATATATAAAATAATATATATATAATATATATATATATTATAAAATAATATATAATATTTATACTTTATAATATATAATAATATTTAATAAAAAAATTTATTAATATTATTATAAAAACAATATAATATAAAATACATTTTATATATAATAATATAAAAAAATAAATTATAAATAATATTATAAATAAAATAATTATAAATAAATAATATTATAATTAATATATTATATATTATAATTAAAATATAAAATATAAAAAAATAATATCTTAATATATATATTATAATATTATATTTATATATAATAAATTAATAATATATAAAAAATAATATATAAAACGCTTAAAATACCTACTTGTGTTCACACTTTACTTCTCAATATTTTTAAATTAAATACCTTAGACGCTCCCACACCTCCTTTCCACCCCCTTTCCCGGCCCCACCTTCACCCTGACATAAATATCTCATAACCCCCTTTTCCACAGCACTAATTTCTTTATTTCCTTTCCCCTTTTGCAAAAATTTTAGACTGCCCCTTGACCTCAGACTTTCCCCTTTGCCTCTTTTTTTTTCCTTGCTGCAACATAAAAGTGTCGGCAGCACTATCTCCCGTTTTTATCATTCATAAAAGTTGTTTTTTTCAATAGATCCCTCAACATTCTGCAATTTTCTTGCGCTCATTACTCCTGTTACCACAACCTTCAAACAGTCATCGTTGCTCACGAAATATAATGACAAATTGCAAAAAAACCAACCACAGAGGGGATAGAACCCGCGATCGTCTCAAAACCCGCCGTGCGTTGCCACTGGGCCGTAGCCACAATAATTGGCTAGTCAAAATAATTGTGGCTAGGGCCAAGTGGCTAACGCACGGTCTGGAGTTTTGAGACTCTCTGATCGGGGGTTCTATCCCCCCCCATGGTATGGTTGGCATCTTTTTGCTAATCAAAACCCAAAAAAAATTTTTAAATCTGTCAATCTTTGCTTCTTCCTTCCAATGTGACATCCAAATTTTATTTCGTTATATATCACATCACCCTGCTTTTTTCAAACACATCTTCAACAGTTTATTTTGCTACCTCAGTTAACTTCACTAATTTCTGCAGTTTCTTTACTAATTCCAGTAATTTTCATCATGACATTGCAAACAACGTGGCAAATTTCAATCAGATTTTATTAAATTTTAAGATCACCACAAATTCCCTTATTTCTGCTACATCCCGCTTTGGGAAAAACACCATTTCAAAACTATATCCAAATGTTCTAATTTTAAGTTCTTCTATACTTGCTTTTTTTCCCCCAAAATTTTTTTTACTTATTTTTACCTCACACGTTCACGAAATCGTAATGACACGATTGTAAACAAACCATACCACGGGGGGGTTTTAGAACCCGCGGTCAACCGTCGCGTTAGCAACGGTTTTTGGAGTTTTTAGCTCCCTGATCGCGGGTTCTAACCCCCCGTGGTTTGTTTTTTTCCTTCTATCTCCTATGGCCCCTCAGTATTCTAAGTTAATGTTTTTTTTTTTTCCCCATTAAGAAAAAAAAATACAAAAAAAAAATAAAAATAAAAATAAAATAAATGAAAAAAATAAATACTACCCCCCACTTATCGCATTAAAAGGGTATTCCTTTTATCTTAAAAAATTCCTTAGTAAGTTTAGGTTATGATCCAGTTTTTCCAAACGAGGAGTGTTACCTCGTTTTCCCCGTCTCATTTAAAACCCCCCTTCAAATTACCTCTGCTTGAATTTGAAAAAGATACAAAGGTGTTGCATATATTTTTTAATCCCACATCTTGTTTGTATTATAAAACTAATATCGTAACGTAACACAAAAACCTCCTACCCCCTTTCTATTTTTTACCCCTTTTAAAATATTTTTTTCAAATTTTTTATTATAAAAAAAATTTTTATGATCTCTTTGTTATTTTTACTACGACAGAATTGACTGACTCATTTAAAATTAGTTTTCCTTGCACAACCACCTTTCTTTTTCCTTCACCTTACCAGGTAAACACCAGCTTTCCCCCACTGCTAAAGGGTCAACTTCCATAATAATGTATTCGTGTTACTACTTAATATATTTGTAATTATTACTATTTTCTCAGACATTTTCGTTGTTAGTGTTATTTTCACCCGTATTTATTGTTTATGTAATTCATTGTAATATTAGGTCCTATTGATTCCCCTTTTTCGTGTCATTTATGTATGTTGTGGCAACGAACACACACAAACTACAAGAAAAAAAAGAGGTATGATAAACTAGGGAACAGGTAGGACCAATAGCGACCGGTAAAAGGGGCGGGGGCCGGGAGTGTGAATCGACCCCCAACCTCAGCTAGGTGAGAACTAGGTGAGGTGATACACACACACACACAAAAAATATATATTTTGTGTTGTGGGGTGTGTGTGTGTTTTTTTTCACCAAGGCGATTTGAGCAAAGAAAAATACATTGCCCATCACTTTTTTCCCTAGCTATTTTAACAGAGAAGTTATCAAGGCCCATTTAAATTTCGATCTCCCACCCATCCACCCTTTCAATTGCAAGTACTGTTTTCCCCCACCCCAAGCTCCCCTAAATCTCTGCGTGAAATAAATATATATTATATAAAATATATTATATATTAATATATAATATATATATATATATATTCATCATCACATCATCATCATCAATAAATCTCATAAATCCACCCATCATCAATAATAAAAAAAACGAAAACAATTTTGTTACGAAAAAAGAAGAAAAACTGGCGAGGAAAGAACCAATGGAAAAAAAAAAAGTTTAAAAAAGATAAATGAAAAGACCGTAACAAAGCCTGTAATTCAGCTCATTTTGACAAGTGGAATTAAATAACTGGAAGAGGCGGCGGAGGAGGGGAGGAGCACGCTCCAGCGAGCCCCAAACCCGTCATCCCCCTTTAAACATTACCTGGGAAAAAAAAAAGGAAAAAGAATCTAAAGTCGCCAGCGTAAAAAAAAAAAAAATGTGAACAGAAGCACTATCATTTATCCCCCATCAGTGTAAATGAGCAGCTGGGGTCCCAGCCGCCTGGGGAAATGTCTCGCGCCCCTTTTGACTCGGCCCTTTAAATATTATTATATTTTTAAATTTATTATTATTAAATTATTATTATAATTATTTTTTAATTATATTATTTTTATTTTTATTTTATTTTCACGAAATGTTTTAAAACCCCGTAATGAGAGTGGAAGTGTTTGGGACATGGGACGGGGGGAGGGGGGTAAGGAACAATCACATCTGATCTCCCCCAAAAACGGGGAGTCTAGCTTCCCTCTTAGGATCAAAACCCCTTCCCCCGCATAAAGAGCATTATTGAAGGGAATCTATGTAGTAAAATGGGGAATGCCCATATTTACTTTTTCCCTATTTCCATTTACTTTAAAAAAAATAAAAGTTTTTTCTTTACAGATTTTGGAGCATTAAAATCTGATAAATTCGAAAACAACACAAAAAAGTATTATAAAATTTTAACATTTTGTAGTTGTTGGTTTTTGGTTTTTTTTTTTTTTTGAGGGGGGGGAAAATTGCAAATATACACTGGGTTTCTTTAATCCTTATTTTAGGATAGTATTTCAATGGTCGTAAAAGGTGACTACCCTAAAGACCTCCGTTAGTGGATAGATTTTTAAACCTCAATAATCAACCAATCAAATGCAGAGTCCCACTCCCTCACTTCCAGCTACTTGTGTAACTTTTAAAGGAAAACTAAATTTTGAAGGTAAATTTTGGGAACCGACCCCAGTTTTGGGCCGGGGTTAGTTGTGCCTCCGGGTTCTCGATGGTGATGACCTCAATCCTTGAAAGAGTGGATTAGAGCTCAATAGATTTTTTGGGGATTTGTGTTGCAATTCGTATATTTCTGGGGTTTTGATGTGCAGATGCTGTAAAAGGCGTTTTGCAAAGGGTTTAAAGAGCGCGGTTATTTGGGGGAAAAAATTAAAAAAAAAAACCATATTCTGAAGGAAGTTGAGGTAAATTTCACTTGTACCCTTTGCCCATGGGGGGTTTTCCCGAAATTTTTTGGGCCACAGGGGAAATAACCATCACCGTATGGTTGTAAATAAATTTAAATTTTTTGGTTGTGGGCCGAACGGAAAAGGTTTCCCCCCAAAAATTTTCCCCAAAAGAACCTTTCGGGCAATGTTAACACAGCTCCCCCCAGTTTTTCCAGAGAAAAACCCAAAAAACAATAGAAAAAAGGAAATTTTTGGTCCCAAGGGAAATTTTTTTAAAAAAAGATCAGTAAAAAGAATAAAAAAGGAGGAAAAGGGGTAGGGAAAATAAGGGGGGAAAAAATTTTTTTTGGGGGTAAAAAACTCTAAGGAAAAAAAGGGGCGGGGAAAAAACACCAACCATTTCCCGAGGTTTAAAAGGAAAAAAAGAAAAAAGGAAAAAAACCTCATAAACTCGGGGAATTTTGGTAGGAAAGAAAAACTGTCAATTTGATGGTTTTTTTTCTTGTTTTTTTTCAATGTTTTTGTTTTTTTTTCTTTTTTTTTAAATGTGGTTCGGGTGTCTTTTGGGGTGTTTTACGGGAAACTGTCCTTGGGGCCCAATAAACTGGAAAAAAACACTGAAACCCGAATGTTATTCCCATTTTTCCAGGGTTTTTGGGTTTTGGAAAAATGAAGTTGGGTTTTTTAATTTAAGGCTTTTCCCCTTTTTTTTTTTTCCCGTTTTTTTTTTTTTTTTTTTTTTTTTTTTTTTTTTTTTTTTTTTTTTTTTTTTTTTTTTTTTTTTTTTTTTTTTGTTTTTTTTTTTTTTTGGGTTTTTTTTTTTATTTTTTTTTTTTAAAATTTTTTTTTTTTTTTTTTTTTGTTTTTTAAAAAATTTTTTTTTTTTTTTTTTTAAATTTTTTTTTTTAAACCGGGGAAAATTTAATTTAAAGCCCAATTTGGAAAATTTTTTAAAAAAAAAGGCTTAGGGGAAATAAAACCTAGGGAAAAAAAGCCCCCAGGGAAAAAAAGTATTTGGGGGTTTTTAAAAAGGGAAAAAAATTTTTTAGGAACCCAAAAAAAAAAAATTTTTTAAAAATTTAAAAAGGTTTTAAATAAAAAAAACCCAAAAGTTGGGAAAAAATTTAAAAAATGAGAAAAAGGGAAAGGAAAAAAAAAAAACAATAAATTTTTTTAAAAGGTTAAGTTTTTTTAAAAAAGAAAAGAAAAACTGGAGGAAAAAAAAGGGAAAAATAAAGGGGGGGGAAAAGGGGGGTGGAGAAAAAAAAAAAAAAAAAAAAAAAAAACCGGGGGTAAAAAAATTTTCCAATTAAAAACCCCAAAAAAGAAAATAAAAACCTGGGAATTAAAGAAATTCCCCGGACCATTAAAGGGGGTTTTTAACCCTTAACCCTTTTAAACCCTCCCAAATTTTTAAAAAATTTTAGACCCCGGGTAAAATTTAGCCAAAACCCCCCCCCCAGCCCCCGTCTCACCCCTTTATTCTTTAAAAAAAATTTCAAGGGGTTTTTAAGTTTTTAAAAAAAAAAAACCCAGAAAAAAATTGGATTTTGCCCCCCCTTTTGGGTGGGGCGATTTATGGGGGGGGAAAAAAAAATCCAAAAACCCTTTTTTTGGGTTTATTAAAGGGGGGGGTTTTTAGAAAACCCCCACTTTCCCCTCCCTTTCCCCCTCCCCCCCTTTCCCTTTTTGGTCTTTCCTTTCCCTGGGTTTCTCTTTCCGTTTGTTTTTTTTTTTCCCTTTTTTCCTTCCCTTCCCCTTTCTTTTTTTTTTTTTTTTTCTTTTTCAAATTTCCTTCCTTTTTCCTTTTTTTTTAATTTTTTTTTTTTTTCCCCCCCCCCTACAAATTTCGATTTGGTTTTGGCACCGGCGCTCTTTCTCATATAAAAATTTCAAAAAAAATTTTCCCATTAATTACTCACACAACTCAGCAAACTTAATTTTTTCTGAATTTTTCAATTCCCCCGGTTTTTTAATGAAAGGGGAGAAATTTTTTTGTTCCCTTTTTTTAGGGCCCAAATTTTTTTTTGATTCTTAGGGTTTATTTTAAAAAGGAAATTTTGGCCCTTAAGGCCCCCTTAAGGGTTTTTAAAAAACCCCGTATTGGCCCAAAAACCCCCTTTTTGGTTTTGAACCCCAAAGTTTTTTAAACCCCCGTTAAAATTACTCCGGCCCGGGGGAAATTCATGCTTGAGGATTAAAAATGTTGGGCCTTTTAAATTTTTGGGGATTTGAAGAATTTTAATTGGTTTTGTTTTTTTTCCCGGGAAAATTAAAGGGGAAACCTTGCAGAAAATTTTTTTTTTTGTTTTTTTTTTTTTTTGTTTTTTTTTTTTTTTTAAAAAAAATTTTTCATAATTTGGTGTTTTTTATTTTTTTTTAAATTTTTTGTTTTTTTGGGTTTGGGGGTTTGGGGGGTGGTGGAGAAACCCCCCCGAATATTTTTTGGGAAAAAGGGGGAAAAGAAAAATCAGGGGTTTTCCCCCCCCTAACCCCATCCCCAATTTACCCCCCCCAAACCCCACCTTACCCCCCTCAACCCATAAAATTTTAAAAAAATTTGAAAAATTTTTTGCAGTTCTCATGACCTTGCTTCGAAAAAAAAAAATCTTTTGGTTACATTTTTTTTCAAGTTGGATTTTTTTTTCTGCGAACCCAAAAGGGGCTTTTACAGGGAAAAATTTTTTTTTGCGTTTCAGTTTGCCCTAAAGACTTAGGAAAAAAAAAACAAAATATCGTATCTGAAAAATCCCCGTCCGGGTTTTGGGGGAAGGAAGGGGGTTTTTCCTTGGTAAGGCCCTTTCCCCCTAAAATTTTTAAAAAATAAAAAAAAAGGTTTTTTCAGGATTGTTTTTTTTGGGTTGACTTTGAAAAAAGTTTAAATGTTGAGCTCCAGCTATGGCCCGTCATTACGTGGCTAACATTAAAAGATTTAAAATTTCCCCTGTCGACAAGTAATTATATTATATATTATTTTTATATATATATATTAAAAATAATTTATATATATTATTATAATTATTTATATATAATATTTTTTATTAAAAGGGCAAAATATTAATTAATGCGTTCGTATTGGTTGGGGTTTATAAAGTATTTTCGTTTTGGTAAAAAGTTTTAAATATCCCCTCGGCTAAGGCAATATTCAACTTTAAATTCCTATGAGAAATTTACGAGCTTAACGAGAGGTTTAAAATTAAAATTTCCCACTAAAAGGGCCCATAAAGCGAGGGTCTCTCTAACTTGCTAAATGGTAATTTAAAAAAGCTCCCTAAAAAAAAAAAAAAAAGGGACGGCGGGTGAAGGATTTCGGGTGTTTTTTGTTTTTAAAGCATTTAATTTATTGTGCTTCTCTGCAAGAATGTGTTGTCGGTTATGTGAAATTTTTTTGAGTCAGTTTTTGAAAGTGTTTTGGTGGGGTTTTCTGAAAGTGTAAAAAAAAAAAATTCAATTTTTGAAGTGTGAATGTGATTTATTTTGTATTTTTAACAGTTCATCATCGAACTTTCCCATGACTTGCATGAGAAGGTTTATGATTTGTTTATTGGAAGTTTCCCGAGTATTTATCTTTAAGTATATGCGTATTTAATGTATGTATAGTTCGAGTATATGGCGAATGCTTATACGTTGGTTATCTAAATGCTATATGTCAGTAATTAAAGGGTATACAAATAAATTTCCCTGAAAAAATGTTTATCTGAATGTATAACGTCAGTTATTGAGTGTACATTATTCTCACTTTTTTCCCTGCAGTTTTTTGATATCTGTAATTTTCCTTTTTTTTTTCGTAAAAAAAAACTGAATACCTATTTTTCTTATTATAATTATTAAACAATGAACCCATTTAAACAAAAATGCCTTTGCTGAATGGAAAGCCCCCCCCCCCCATCATTTTCGTCCCTGATTTATTCTGACACCAGTAATTTTTTCATGATTTTGTTGTAACAAGCGTTGTTCTGCTCTAAAAATTATGTTGACCCCCCTAAGTCGGCTTTCATTACATTTGTGATTTGGCGTCCCCCCACCCTTTTTAAAAACTTTTATGTTGTGTACACAGCCCAGAAGAGTCAACCCATCCATTATGAAACACTACAAAAAGCTAAGCTGAATAAACATTCCCTGTTGTCTCAAAGACCAATTTTTAAATCCCAGCACGTTGTGTGTTTTTTCTGGTAAATGTGGCTATTTTTCATCTTCCATTTAACTGGGGTTTCCCAGAGTCGCTTCCGGAGGTCACCGCTCCCCCCACCTGTCCCCGGCCCTTCCCCACTGGGTTATGGCCTGATGATAAAATGTTAGCGCCTGCCCCTGAGAGTCAAAAGTATTCACCACAACCCTCCTGGGGACTTTGTGAGCGCAAACCAAAGCTTTACCCCTGGTTAAAGCGAATGGTGTCCCCTAACTTTTTAGGGGCTGGTTTCAGCTTATTTTGATGATAACCGCGGGTCTGGGGACCAAAGGGTTTGGTCTTTCTGCAGGTCGTGACTTAACCATGCATTGGGGGGCGCCAGGTTGGCTGATTTTCC
>NC_069415.1:4080542-4113042 GCF_026875155.1 Cherax quadricarinatus
AAAAACTCTTTACAGCATTTAGTAACTTACCAGCTATTCCATATACTTGCAACATCTGCCACATTGCTCCCCTATCTACTCTATCACATGCCTTTTCTAAATCCATAAATGCAATAAAAACTTACCTACCTTTATCTAAATATTGTTCACATATATGCTTCAATGTAAACACTTGATCTACACATCCCCTACCCACTCTGAAGCCTCCCTGCTCATCCGCAATCCTACATTCTGTCTTACCTATAATTCTTTCAATTATAACCCTACCGTACACTTTTCCTGGTATACTCAGTAAACTTATTCCTCTATAATTTTTACAATCTCTTTTGTCCCCCTTCCCTTTATATTAAGGGACTATACATGCTCTCTGCCAATCCGTAAGTACCTTCCCCTCTTTCATACATTTATTAAACAAAAATACCAACCACTCCAACACTATATATCCCCCTGCTTTTAACATTTCTGTCATGATTTCGTCAGTTCCAGCTGCTTTACCCCTTTCATTCTACGTAATGCCTCACGCACCTCCCCCACACTCACATCCTGTTCTTCTTCACTCCTAAAAGATGGTATACCTCCCTGGCAAGTGCATGAAATTACCGCTTCCCTTTCTTCGTCGACATTTAAAAGTTCCTCAAAATATTCTCGCCATCTACCCAAAACCTCCATCTCCCCATCTACTAACTCCCCTACTCTGTTTTTAACTGACAAATCCATTCGTTCTCTAGGCTTTCTTAACTTGTTTAACTCACTCCATATTTTTTTCTTATTTTTATTAAAAATTTTTAACAGTGCCTCTCCCACTCTACCATCTTCTCTCCTTTTGCACTCTCTCACCACTCTCTTCACCTTTCTTTTACTCTCCATATACTCTCTTCTTCTTATAACACTTCTGCTTTGTAAAAACCTTTCATAAGCTAACTTTTTGTCTTTTATATATATATATATATATATATATATATAATATATATATATATATATATATATATATATATATATATATATATATATATATATATATATATTTTTTTTTTTTTTCAATATATAGGATGGGTCCACCTCTGGTGTAAATTGTGGGACCCATAGCCTCGGAGAAGTGGATAAAAAGGCTTCAAGGAAGAATATTTGGATTTCTTCCTGAAGCCAATTTGAATATTCCACTTCCCTACCACCCCATCTTTTAAACTATTTTTTTTTTTTTTTTTACCAATAGGAATATTTTATTACATAATATGGTACAGAAGATTTAAGAGATACATTGTTGATATAAAGGTGGCATATACGGTACATGTTGCTACGTGTATATATATATATATATATATATATATATATAATATATATATATATTAATATATATATATATATATATATATATTATATGCAATAAGATCACAGTAAACAGGTGATTTCAGAATATGCAAAACAACCACTGTGAAAGAGTAGAGAAGTTCCAAGCGCTTTCGTGACTACTCACATTATCAAGGAACAATGAAAGTAAAGCAACAAAGGAAGGTATATAAAGGGGTAGCCCACACCTCACTATCAGATCCCACAACAACGAAACACCTGAAGCGAGACAGCAGGCCTGCCGGCCGAACTAGACAGGTCCTTTATACAACCCACCAACAAACTATTCTACCCAAGAAATAAGAAATTTAAAAAATTATTATTAGTCCAATGTATTATTAATTTCTTCCCAAATTCTATTAATTATAAATGGATCTAATTTATATAAACCAAAGGAAATATTCATATTATTGTCAAAAAACTGCTTTTTATGAAACAAGATTCAGTTATATTCCTGTCGACCATGGACTTGCTTAATACTACTTTATATACCTTCCTTTGATGCTTTACTTTCATTGTTCCTTGATAATGTGAGTAGTCACGAAAGCGCTTGGAATTTCTCTATTCTTTCAGAGTGGTTGTTTTGCATATATATATATATATATATTATATATATATATATATATATATATATATATATATATATATTATATATATATATATATATATATATATATATAAAGACAAAAAGTTAGCTTATGAGAGGTTTTTACAAAGCAGAAGTGTTATTAGAAGAATAGAGTATATGAAGAGTAAAAGGGAGTTAGTAGATGGGGAGATGGAGGTTTTGGGTCGAGGCGAGAATATTTTGAGGAACTTTTAAATGTCGACGAAGAAAGGGAAGCGGTAATTTCATGCACTGTCCAGGGAGGTATACCATCTTTTAGGAGTGAAGAATCACACATAAAGTGGGAGTTGTCACAGTTGCTCTTTGCTGATGACACTGTGCTCTTGGGAGATTCTGAAGAGAAGTTGCAGAGGTTGGTGGATGAATTTGGTAGGGTATGTAAAAGAAGAAAATTAAAAGTGAATACAGGAAAGAGTAAGGTTATGAGGATAACAAAAAGATTAGGTGATGAAAGATTGGATATCAGATTGGAGGGAGAGAGTATGGAGGAGGTGAATGTATTCAGATATTTGGGAGTAGACGTGTCAGCGGATGGGTCTATGAAATATGAGGTGAATCATAGAATTGATGAGGGGAAAAGGGTGAGCGGTGCACTTAGGAGTCTGTGGAGACAAAGAACTTTGTCCTTGGAAGCAAAGAAGGGAATGTATGAGAGTATAGTTTTACCAACGCTCTTATATGGGTGTGAAGCATGGGTGATGAATGTTGCAGCGAGGAGAAGGCTGGAGGCAGTGGAGATGTCATGTCTGAGGGCAATGTGTGGTGTGAATATAATGCAGAGAATTCGTAGTTTGGAAGTTAGGAGGAGGTGCGGGATGGCCAAAACTGTTGTCCAGAGGGCTGAGGAAGGGTTGTTGAGGTGGTTCGGACATATAGAGAGAATGGAGCGAAACAGAATGACTCCAAGAGTGTATCAGTCTGTAGTGGAAGGAAGGCGGGGTAGGGGTCGGCCTAGGAAACGTTGGAGGGAGGGGGTAAAGGAGGTTTTGTGTGCGAGGGGCTTTGACTTCCAGCGGGCATGCGTGAGCGTGTTTGATAGGAGTGAATGGAGACAAATGGTTTTTTTAATACTTGACGTGCTGTTGGAGTGTGAGCAAAGTAACATTTATGAAGGGATTCAGGGAAACCGGCAGGCCGGACTTGAGTCCTGGAGATGGGAAGTACAGTGCCTGCACTCTAAAGGAGGGGTGTTAATGTTGCAGTTTAAAGACTGTAGTCTAAAGCACCCTTCTGGCAAGACAGTGATGGAGTGAATGATGGTGAAAGTTTTTCTTTTTTCGGGCCACCCTGCCTTGGTGGGAATCGGCCAGTGTGCTAATAATATATATATATATATATATTATATATATATATATATATATATATATATATATATATATATATATATATATATATATATATATATATATATATATATATATACATACATACAGAGAGAGAAGAGAGAGAGAAAAAAGGAGAGAACGAGGGAAAAGAAAATGGCTATTCACGAGAAATTTTAATAAATAATTTGACTTGCCGTTCATTGAACAAGTGAACGGCAAGTCTGGTGCAGTCAGTATCTGGAGCTTAACGAGTCTGCAAGAGAACAAGCCACTCAGTAAGACTAAACATGTTGATAAACGAGACATTTGTGCAATATTTGAGTAACTTTAATCTGGTGGCGTCTCGCTAGCCAGTGGCTTCTTCGGTCAAATGCAAAGAAATGTTGAAGATGAGGAGGAGTTTGAGGTAATCAGTGTCGTTTATAGTTTATTTTCTATAATGTTTATTCATAAGACTAAACATCGTTGCCGGGAAGTACCGAAAAGCCAAAGAAAGATTCATATCTAAAAAGATTAAAGGGAACAAGATAAATCCCGAGGTTTATCTCAAACTATAAAGATACAAAATTCTGTAAGAAAAAACTGTACACCGTTTGGATCTTTACAATTCTTGGAAATACATCATTTGGATCTGTACTATTCGTGGCAGTACACTATTTGGATTTTTATTTAACTGTTTTTGGCAGTACATCACTAAGATCTTTATTTAACTATTCATGGCGATACACCAATTGGAACTTCACTATTCTTGGCAGTACACCATTTGGATCTAGGTTTGCTGAAAGTGGTAATGTATAATTTTGTTCCACGGGAGAATTTCCTGTTCGTAGGAGAATTCTTTCCTCCACTTGTCATCAGTTCCCGAGTCTTCGCTTTTTCCTTCAACACCAATATTGTGTCTTTGGGAAGAAGTGGCTACAATTGAAATTTGAACTGACAAGACTTCCAACGCCTCCCTGCCTTCTTTATTGTTTTTAATCAGGTTTCCTTCACCCTCCTCTTTCCATCCACCTTCTACTCCTTAAACTCTCCCTTCCCCTTTCTACCACCAATTCACTTATTAGTAATTCCAGATATACTAGATAGGAAAACATTCAAACTGCCGTAGCTACTGAACTCATCGTGGAATGCTGGACGAAATCCTCATCACTTTACTGAAGTCTCTCAGCTCTGCCTAACAGAGGTCATTTCTTTTTCTTGTGAAACCTAATACAGTGTGATGGGAGGAAATATGACGGTATAAAATAGCTAGATTTTATTTCCACAATGTAACTTCAATTTGGAACGCGAACGTAGGTGCATCCCGTATCGTCAAACAATAATAATTATATATATATATATATATATATATATATATATATATATATATATATATATATATATATATATATATATATATATATATATATATATATATATATATATAAATCTTTTGTACCATATTATGTAATAAAATATTCCTATTGGTAAAGAAAAATATGAAAAGATGGGGTGGTAGGGGAAGTGGAATATTCAAACGGCTTCAGGAAGAAATCCAAATTTCACTTCTCCGAGGCTATGGGTCCCACAATTTACACCAGAGGTGGACCCCATCCTATATATATATATATATATATATATATATTATATATATATATATATAATATATATATATATATATATATATATATCACATAAACAGGTGATATCAGAATATGCAAAACAACTACTGTGAGAGAATAGTGAAATTCCAAGCGATTTCGTGACTTCTCACATTATCAAGGAACTATTAAAGCATTACATCAAAGGAAGGCATATAAAGGGTCGAGACCACATCTCACCATCACATCCCACAACAAAGCAACACCTGACGCACGACGACAATCGACTCAAGAAAGGAGGAATGTCCCGTATGTTCCGCAACATGGATTGGGTAATAACACTCACATAGTCAATACTGAAGTATATTAAAATGGAAGGTATGGGAAGAGCCAAGCCTGACCTGCGTCTCTCCTGTTTATCATTCAACTGACTCAGGATAGGATTCCTAGAAGGTTAGCGGCGTTCAAAACATGCTAGGGTCAGCTGTAACAGTGAATAACAAGTAATTCACACAGACAGTTGGTAGTGAGTCATACTACTGTTAACTGGTAATGGTACTGGTACTACTGAGCTCGCCGACGCTAATGTATGGCGTCCCGACATACAGCTAATAGAGACTAGAGACGGCAGGCATATGGCTTGGGCTGATTCCATACAATGTCGGAATGGAAGCTAATGTAACTTACTGTAATGCATTATAAGGTATGATATAGCACAACTCATAGAATGAGATTCAACATTGGGATTACACAATAGAAGTGATAATGAAACAAAATTTGATCGATCGATCTGTATTCATGTGATCTACGGGTTCTGAGGTAGGATATGTACAAAGAAAGAAGTGTTTAACAGAAAAGGCAGATTTGGTGCACTCAAATCTATGCTGTTAAATCTCAGAATTCGGAGAGAATGTGAACACAAAAAGAAATTCTTGAATATTAATAAGTTGATACTGGAATTATTCATCTGTACAGGTTATTTACATTTAACCCCAACTCTGCAGAGTTGGGGTTAAATGCAGAATGGGTATTATCTCTGGGAGGATCAAACTCTGTTGCACTGACGGACTCATGCCGTGTTTGAGGCAGGTTTGAATTAGTAGTTACAATACCTGTCGTGTACGTAGAGAATAACGACATTCAGGTTGATCGTCTGACTGAGTATCAGAGGTAGAGGGTACAGAGTCAGGAGGATTTTCAGAGTCGGTCACATTAGTCTGGGTTGGAACATCATTATCATCACATACTAACTTCATATGATCTCAGTGCAATTCTTTATACTGACCAGTACTAATTTCTCTAACCTATACTTTTTGCTATTGATATGTTCAACTACTCGATAAGGACCAACAAACTTTTGATCAAGCTTAGGCATTGCAGACGTTTTGTTAAAGTTAGTCAGTATAACTCTCGAACCTACTGTACTTCTGGACGGCTTTGCTCTAGTGTTAGCGACTCTTGTAAATTCTGCTGTTGATTTTTGAATTTTTTCACGGATTCTTCTAAAAACACTTCGAGCTAAGCTGGTACGAGTCGCTATAAAATCATCAGGGTTGTAATTTGGTTTCGGATTAGAATATAACAACTCATAAGGCAAGCGTTTATCTACACCGTACAGTGCATAATGTGGAGTGTCACCTATAGAAACATTGTAAGCAGAATTTATGGCACACTGAACATCAGGTATAACTTCATCCCTCGTTTCACTGTTGGGATTGATAGTGGCTCTCAAGACATCAATTACTTTCTTATTGGTTCGTTCTGCTAACCCATTGCTGGTAGGATGATGAGGAACAATGGTGGATTTAGAGATTTTGTACAAGGTACGCAAATTTTAAAGAATCTCATTACAGAATTCGCCTCCATTATCTGTTACTAGGGACTTAGGGGTGGCATGCCTGCAGATAATGCGTTCTTTAAACGCTTTAGCTACTGTCTCGGCAGTCTTATCTGCAATAGGAACTAACTCACAATATCTGGTGAAATGGTCTACCATAACACACAGATGTTTGTTGCCCTGGAGGGAACATTGGAAATTAATTAACAGATCTAGCGTAACTCTTTCCCACGGTTCGCTAATATTTGGATACACCTGGATTGGATTAGGACCATTAACATTACCTTTATGTTCCATGCAGACACTACATTTCTTAACATACTCAGAAATATCAGTTGCCATACGAGGCCAAAAGTATTTCAATCTGGCTTGTTTTACTGAACGATCCATACCAGAGTGTGCAACACCTGGTACATTGTGAACTAGCTGTAAGGCTACATTCACTAGTGGCTGTTGAATTACTGACTGGTATACCCTTCTGCTAAGAGTACTCAACTCGGCTGTTAGATACAGTAATTCTTGGTTCATGACAAAATCACTGATGGACGCTGGTGGCTTCACAGTTAGATCTTCCTGGAGCAGGAATCGAATCACACCAAACCACATGGGATCTGTTCTTTGAGCATTCATTACGTCCTTGGCAGTAAATGGAGGGTCTGCAGTTACTATACTAACATGTCGCGATAAAGCATCTGCGACTATATTTGACTTGCCAGGTAAGTGTTCAAAGGTAGGAATGAACTCTTGGATAGTCACGGTCCATCTGGCTAACCTTCCAGTAGGTTGTTTGTTCTGGAATAAAGGTATCAGTGGAGCATGGTCTGTCAAGACATGAACAGAGTACTGATAAATAATGTCTCGGAAGTACTTTAAAGACCATACTATTGCTAAAGCTTCTTGCTCAGTTACTGTATAATTACGTTCAGCCTTCGTAAGGACTCGGCTAGCAAATGCAACTGCGTTGTACTTGCCATCAGTCTTCTGAGCTAGTACGGCACCTGTGCCAATTGAACTAGCATCAGATATGTTGATGATATTTTGTGTCTTATGCCTAAGAATGTAGATATAAATAATTTCCTTGTTAAATTAAATAGCTTAGCCCATTCTATAAACTTTACTGTTGAGTTTGAGATAAAACTGGTCAATTAGCAAGAACTCATTTTAAATTAAGTCCTTTCTAAAATTTTCTCTTATACGTTTATAGATATATTTTTTTTTTCATTTATGTTAATGTAAATATTAATAATTATGTACCAAAAGAACCTTAGAAAGCTTACCTAACCTTATTACAACAAGCGCAATTTAGCCTAATCCAACTAAATATATTATAGATAAGTTTACAATAATTTAATAATAAACAAACACAGTGAAATATATTTTTTTCGTTAAGTTGAGAATGATTTTTGCGAGATTATTGCATACACAAATTTTTGCTTGCCTTATTCGGCAAGACCTCCACCATAGTTAATATTCTTCCCAGAATCAGAGTTAGAAATATTCTTCCCACCATCAGTTTGTATTATCCATTTTACCGAAAATATTATTTCCATTCCTCTGACACTCAGATTTCTTCAACCTTTTCTCGTTTTTCAACCTTTCTTGACGCCAGAAAATCTGGCAACCTCCCTCCCTCCCTGTCATTCGCTCCCTGTCATTCCCTCCCTGTCATTGCCTCCCTGTCTCTCCCTTCGTCCCTGTACCTCCCTCCTTCCCTGTCTCTCCCGTCATCTCTGTACCTCCCTCCTTCCCTATTTCCCTCTCCCTGTCTCTCACATCCTATCACTCCCTCCTTCCCTGTTTCTGTCTTTTCCTCCTTTCCTCTCTTTCTCTCTGTCATTCTCTCTCTCTCTCTCTCTCTTCTCTCTCTCTCTCTCTCTCTCTCTCTCTCTCTCTCTCCTCTCTCTCTCTCCCTCTCTCTCCCACCCGTCTCTCTACCTCTCCTATCTCTCTCTCCCACCCGTCTCTCTACCTCTCCCATCTCTCTTTCCCCATCCTTCTCTCCTCCTCCTTCTTTCTCCTCCCCTTCGTTCTTTCCTCTCATTCTGGCACCATCTTTACGCCCCTCCCTCTACATCCTCCCTACCATACTGGCGCCATCCCTCACTCCAGCCCACCTCCACTCTCCGGCGCCATCCGTTTCTCCCTTCCTCTCTCCCTCCCCCTCTCTAACTCCACTCCCTTACACTCCTTCCCCTTCCCTCCCTCCCAGCAGCGCCGCAGACACTGATCACAACAATCAATATGGTCAGCACCTGCTGTGGTCTGAGTCATGGAGCAGTGAGGTGTGGCAGGGGATGGGGAGGTGTGGCAGGGTGGTGATGAGGTGTGGCAGGGTGGTGGTGAGGTGTGGCAGGGTGGTGGTGAGATGTAATTGGTGGTAGTGAGGTGTAGCAGGGTGGAAGTGAGGTGTGGCAGGGTGGTGGTGAGGTGTGGCAGGGTGGTGAGGTGTGGCAGGGTGGTGGTGAGGTGTGGCAGGGTGGAAGTGAGGTGTCACAGGGTGGATGTGAGGTATGGCAGGGTGGTGAAGTGTGGCAGGGTTGTTGTGAGGAGTGGCAGGGTGGTGGTGAGGTGTGGCAGGGTGGTGGTGAAGAAAGGCAGGGTGGTGGTGAGATGTAATTGGGGGTAGTGAGGTGTAGCAGGGTGGAAGTGAGGTGTGGCAGGTTGGTGGTGAGGTGTGACAGGGTGGTGGTGAGGTGTGGCAGGGTGGAAGTGAGGTGTGACAGGGTGGATGTGGGGTATGGCAGGGTGGTGAAGTGTGGCAGGGTGGTTGTGAAGAGTAGCAGGAGTGGTGAGATATGGCAGGGTGGTGAGGTGTGGCAGGGTGGTGGTGAGGTGTAGCAGGCGGTGGTGAGGTAGCAGAGTGGTGATGAAGTGTGGCAGGGTGTGGTGAGGTTTGACAGGGGTGCTGTTATGGAAAACTGGAGGAAATAATAACTAGGACTGAGTATACTACAAATACCAATCACACAGTAGAGCGGAAAAGTAATGTGAAGGACCTGGGTGTGGTAATGTCCGAAGACCTCACCTTCAAGGACCACAACAATGCCACTATCACATCTGCGAGGAAACTGATAGGATGGATAATGAGAACATTCAAGACAAGAGATGCTAAGCCAATGATGATCCTTTTTAAATCACTTATTCTCTCAAGGCTGGAATACTGCTGTACATTAACATCCCCATTCAAGGCAGGTGAAATTGCAGAACTAGAGAATGTACAGAGAACCTTTACTGCACGTATAAGTTCCATCAGACACCTTAACTACTGGGAGCGCCTGAAAGCACTTGTCTTGTACTCACCGGAGCGCAGGCGAGAGAGATATATCAAAATTTACACCTGGAAGATTCTGGAGGAACTGGTCCCTAATATGCACACAGCAATCACTCCCTACGAAAGCAAAAGACTTGGCAGGCGATGCAGCATATCCCCAGTGAAAAGTAGGGGCGTCACTAGTACACTAAGAGAAAATGCAATAAGTGTCCGGGGCCCAAGACTGTTCGACAGCCTCCCACCAGCAATAAGGGGTATTACGGGAAGACCCCTGGTTGTCTTCAAGAGGGAGCTGGACAGATACCTAAAGACGGTGCCGGATCAGCCGGGCTGTGGCTCGTACGTTGGATTGCGTGCGGCCAACAGTAACAGCCTCGTTGATCAGGCCCTGATCCACCGGGAGGCCTGGTCGTGGACCGGGCCGCGGGGTTGATCCCCGGAATGCCCTCCAGGTAGACTCCAGGTAGGGTGGTGGTGAGGTGTAGCAGGGTGGTGAGGGGTGGCAGGGGTGGTGAGGGGTGGCAGGGGGTGGTGAAAGGTGGCAGGGGGTGGCGGGTGGCGGGAGGTGGTGGTTAGGAGGAATGGCAGGGAAGGGATGACAGGAATAAGGAGGCACATTAATGGTAGTCAGTTATGGTAGAGGGAGTGAAGGAGGCACATTAACCCTTTATCGGGTAGATTGAGTGAAGGAGGCTAAGTAATGGTTGTCAGGTATGGCGGAGTTAGTGAAGGAGGTACGGTAATGGTAGTCAGATATGGTGGAGGTAGTGAAGGCGGCACAATAATGGAAGTCAGGGAGGTAATGGTAGTGATGGAGGCACAGTAATGGTAGTCAGGGAGGTAGTGGTTGTGATTGAGGCAGAGTAATGGCAGTCACAAATGGTTGAAGGTGGAAGGTGAGGCATGGTGTAATAATTATTATTATTATTATTAAAGATTAGCCGGTATTCTCCCGGCCCGGGCCTTTTCCAAGTGGTGGCCCGGCCTTTGCTCCCTCTTTAGGGAGTGTCTGAGACCTAAGTCTCCCATGGGAGGAGGCACAAGTACCTCCTCATCTTTGGGACCAACTGTCCCCAGGCCTAGCCACAAGCTAGGCCTCTCTGGTCTGCCATCCCCGCCCCAAGGGGGCAAATGGGAATGACAGTCTTATGAGCTAAAGGCTCGGACTCAGGCACCTACCCTACCCTAGAAGGGCTGGGCATGGTGTCGATGGGTGTAATAATCCCTGGTTACTTCATCGTATGATATATACATTTTACATATTATAAATACAGAATGTTTATATAAGTTTCAAGTGTTTGTATAGTACATCAGCAAGCGCTAATATGTATTCATATTATCTTCAAATTTCCCCACAATCTGTTTATATTATTTTATCCTTCCCCCATTTTTCCACACCTCTTCCCTCTCCCCACCTCTCTTCCCCCTCCCCACCCTCCTTGTCATTACTCTTATGGTGACCAACGTAAAAGTCTATACGTCAAGATATTAAAGTGTAAACGATTGCTTTAACTTATCCTCAGAGCGTATGGTGGTAGTGTTGTTATAATCGCAGGGAAACAAGTGTCTCTCTGACGCAGGTTTTTGTCATACCGGTGCTGGGGATCAGTGATGAACTGACAGTTGTTGTACCGGTGCTGGGGATCAGTGATGGAGCAACAGCTGTAGTACCGGTGCTGGGGATCAATGATGGAGCAACAGCTGTAGTACCGGTGCTGGGGATCAGAGATGAAGGAACCACTGTGGTACAGGTACTACACACCTGTAGTAGAGCATCTTATGTTGTACTGGTACTTGAGGCCGGTGATTAAACCACTGCATTTGGCGTACCTTAAGCGGGTTGTCAAACCAATCCCATCAAGGATGGTAACTTCTGTGTGGGTCAAGATGGAGACCCATGCGTTGCCCTGACTCCTGGACCAATCATCTGGCAACCATGTAATGACACTGTTGGTTTTCCCTCGTTCAGGGCATCGCAACTA
Source organism: Cherax quadricarinatus (assembly GCF_026875155.1). NCBI lineage: Eukaryota > Metazoa > Arthropoda > Malacostraca > Decapoda > Parastacidae > Cherax > Cherax quadricarinatus. The sequence continues at coordinate 4,092,513 of NC_069415.1, forward strand.
TATATATATATATATATATATATATATATATAAATATATATATATATAATATATATAATATATATATATATATATATATATATATATGCAAAACAACCACTGTGAAAGAATATAGAAATTCCAAGCGCTTTCTTTACTACTCATATTATCCTTGATAATGTGAGTAGTCACGAAAGCGCTTGGAATTTCTATATTCTTTCACAGTGGTTGTTTTGCATATTCTGAAATCACCTTTTTACTGTGATCTTATTGTATATATATATATATATATATATATATATATATATATATATATATATATATATATATATATATATATATATATAATATATATATATATATATATATATATGTATAATCTCGTGCCGAATAGGCAGAACTTGCGATCTTGGCTTAAATAGCAACGCTCATTTTGCCATATAGGACAAGCGAAAATTTGTGTATGCAATAATTTCGCCAAAATCATTCTGAACCTAACGAAAAAAATATATTTCATTGTGTTTGTTTAGTATTAAATTATTGTAAACAAATCTAAAATATATTTAGTTGGGTTAGGCTAAAATAAATTGCTCTTGTTATAATAAGGTTAGGTAAGTTTTCTAAGATTCTTTTGGTGCAAAATTAGAATTTTTTACATTATCATTAATGAAAAAATATATCTTTAAACGTATAAGAGGAAATTTTAGAAAGGACTTAATTTAAATGAGTTCTTGCTAATTGACCAGTTTTTAAAAATTCGGCACGACATATATATATATATATATATATATATATATAAAATATATATATATATATATATATATATATATATATATATATTATATAATATAATATATATATATATATATATATATATATATAAATATTATATATATATATATATATATATATATATATATCGCAGATCTAGAGAGTGTACGAGATCCTTTACTGCACGTATAAGTTCTGTCAAGCACCTTAACTACTGGGAACGCTTGGAAGCACTTGACTTGTACTCGTTGGAACGCAGGAGGGAGAGATATATCATAATCTACACTTGGAAAATCTTGGAAGGAATGGTCCCAAATCTGCACACAGAAATCACTCCCTACGAAAGTAAAATACTGGGCAGGCGATGCAAAATGCCGCCAATAAAAAGTAGGGGCGCCATTGGTACACTAAGAGAAAACACCATAAGTGTCCGGGGCCCAAAACTGTTCAACAGCCTCCCATCAAGCATTAGGGAAATTGCCAATAAACCCCTGGCTGCCTTCAAGAGAGAGCTGGACAGATACCTAAAGTCAGTGCCGGATCAGCCGGGCTGTGGCTCGTACGTCGGACTGCGTGCGGCCAGCAGTAACAGCCTAGTTGATCAGGCCCTGATCCATCGGGAGGCCTGGTCATGGACCGGGCCGCGGGGGCGTTGATCCCCGGAATAACCTCCAGGTATATATATATTATATATATATATATATATATATATATATAATATATATATATATATATATATAATATATATATATATATATATATATATATATATATATATATATATATATATATAAATATATATATATATATATATATATATATATTATATATATATATATATATATAATATATATATAGGTATATATAGATACCACCTCTATAACTGGACTGGGGACCCTCATCCTCAGAGAAGACAATAAACGTACCTCAGGGAAAACTCACCTGCTGAAACTCTTGAAGTTCTGGAAACGCTCTGGAAAATCAGAAAAAATATTCAAGCTTGCTGAAGCTCTTGATGTTCTCAAAGTTCCCTGGAAAAGAAAACTGAAAAAAAACTAATGTTTTAGCACATTTTTATATATTTTTTAATATTTCATATTTAAAAAAAATATGAAAAATCCATTAAAATAAATATTGCGTATTTCGACGCTTTAGAGTAGTCTGAGGCATTTTCTGACATACTTGTGAAATAAAACTCAAGTGCCTACTTCCATTAGGCACTTGAGTTAAAGTGTTGGGTAATATATCCCAGTGCCTAATGGTGCTAATTAAATATACACCGACCCAGAAAATAGCTTCTGGCTCCGACACTCCCCAGACTCTTAGAACAGTGTTGCTGTGAAAAATTTCACTCCTAGTGAATATATTCCATTTATATTAAGCAAACTATAAAGTAATCTTAATGTAAAACACTAGTAACGGGTGGTGATAGATGGTGATTGGTGGTGAGTGATGGTTGATGGGTGGTAAAGGCTTGTGAGGGATTAATGGGTGGTAAGAAATGGTTATGCGGTGAAGAATGGCAAGGGGTGAGGCCAGATACTTGAAAGGGATTTAAATAAATGCAAAAGGAGTTCAGACATCAATAATAAATAAAAAAATTATTATTGCAATAATAATAATAATAATAATATAATAATAATTATTATTATTATTATTATTATTCAAGAATTATTTATTGAAAAATATTAAATTTGGTATGAGAGATGACAGGTAGAAGGCAACCAGAAACATAAAGTTTCATGTCACTGGAGCAGGTCGAGTGATACATGTGTTTACCTTAGTGGTATGAAACTGGCAGATAGTGAGATCTTTCATAACCTGCACCTAATGTATTGTAGGCTAATGGGGGCTCTAATAATAGGCCTTAGACTTCACAAGAAAACGGGATTTGTGGTCTTCTTTTTAAGCTCCTACTCTTTTAATCATTTGAGAATGTCTGCTGGATCAAAATCTCCAATATCTTCATTTCATTGTTTTATATTTTGGGTTAGAATATGTAAATGAATCACCTGAGATATGGACAGTGGTGAATAAAGTAGAATTACGGTAAAATATATAAAAATGACGAGTTGCTTAGCTCCTTGGTAGCAGCATCCTCTCGTAACCGAAAGGTCCGGGTACAGTCTTGGGGTGGGTTGAGACGATTGCGAAACCTCATTAAAACTTCCTGCCTCTGTTCACGCAACGGTAAAAAGGTACCTTATTGTTAGTAGATGCTGTCGGTGGCATCCTATTGGGTGGTAGTTAAGTATATCTTACAGCTGGACTTGGATTTAAACTGAGGTAGGATAATCTCTCTTTATTCATCTATTTTACATAACATTTCGCTCGCGACTGAGCTTCATCAAAAGCTGATAAAGTTCGAGCTAATCGCCCAGTCACCAGCTCTTATCCTGTACATTCAACGGTGTAAGCAAGTCATCCTGGCGTTGAAGTTTGTAATTCTCTTCAAGTGGAGAGGGCTAGCGCCCCGAGCAGGGAAGTGTCAGGCTGTGTACCAGCACACAGAACCACTTGTGAAGTACAGGGGTTCCTAAAGGTCATATGCTACTCCCATAAAAATGTACATTTTTCATAGACACGCGCATATTTTTATGACCTTATACAAGTTTCCGTAGACTTGCACCTTTCATTAGATAACCTTTAAAAACACATTTCCACACACACACACACACACACACACACAGACACACACAACATCAGACAACCTTTAACACACACAACACATTTCAACACACACACACACACACACACACGTATACCATACCTACAAACACGTCGCAGGACAAGCTTCTTTAATGACGTCTTATTCTGTCTACAACTTTGAAGTTGCGGTCTGATAAAGCTCTACACAGAGTGAAGCTTTGCCCCAATGAAAGCATGTTCTACACAGTGCGTCTGTTCTCCGAGGTAATAATCTATTTGCTATAAACCTTGGTAATAAATACATTCTTGGTCAGTAACACTTGGTCTGGGCAAGTCAGGCGATTGGTGGCTACGTAACTCAAAGTTGTATACACCTAAGTGATAACAATAGCTGAGTATACATTAAAATATGCATGGTCCTTAGGACAAACGAATAATACTCATGTTATTATGTAGGACACACGCATACACACTTTCATAGTGACAGAATATAATGGATATCGGTAATAATAATAATAATATTAATAATAATAATAGTTACAGCGAAAAATTCCCTTTGAAGAAGTGTCAGTAAATATTTCTGGTACATAAATGTCAAAATTTGTGTTGCTGATTCGAATGTGTCAACATTTTTTCCGCTGACAGAAACGTGTTATCTGCTACCTGATGGGTAGCAGTTGCAAGAACACCTGAGATAAGGCAACTCTAAATATATTAAATGAGCATTTCTAATCGTTGAATTTTCTAGAAGTGATAAATTTTTTTAAAGACAGTTAGATATTACTCCGAGATAGAGAACCTCAGCATAGGAGAGACTGTTTCATTTACTGTGCTAGAAGTAGAGCGTTAATGACCGTCTCATCTACTTTTACAAGTAGCGCAAGAAATCCAGTTTTGGTGCAGACAATCAGTGCAGAGAAAACGTGAATCAGGAAATAGTCCACACCAAACTATAACAGATCGAAACGTCGCTAATATATCGGCGAAACACAAAGGAACACCCAAGGTATATTAAGAAATTCAAAGTTTGCTGAAAAAAAAAAAACTGCGTAGGCCATCATTGCAAGCATCTTATCAGTACATCTATCGCGAAAAATCTGGCTTGTAATGAACAGGTATTTGGTTAATATGGAGTTGAGGCCCTTTCGTTTTTTATGTAAATTCTAAAATAACTGGGTATGGGAAGTGTGATTGAGATTTACAGAGATTGTTTTTTGGGTAACCACACAAAAAAATTAACCCAATCAAGCCTAGAATTTAATTCCTAATATATATATTATATTCGGTTAGATTTGATTAGGTTAGGTTACTTTGTTTTGATTACCGCAAACCTTTTTTTTTTCGTAATGACCCAAATTACTGAACTCAATGATACTACGCGTTGTAGGTAAGCATATGAACAGTTAGACAACTAAATATAACTGTCTTCATTGCACAAGCTACTTAACACTGGAGAATTTACATAATAAAACAGTATGAGGACTTCGCTCCATATTAACACTGTTTTCTGACAGTTTTGTGGATACGCCTCGCGGGTACGCCAGCGGTTGCGTAATCAGCCAGTGGGTCATCGCATGACTAACACACCTGCGTCAGGGGACATTATCCCTGACGCAGACCCCTACCTCCAGTACCACAATCTCAACCTGTGGTTATTAAAACATAAAGTAAACATTGGTAAATATGCAGATGAAGTAATTGTGTTTTTTTATGTAAATTCTCCTACAGTGAGTACGTTGTGCATTGGAGACACATTTTGGCACATGAGGTAACAGTTTTTTCTTGTTAGCCGGAAGTGTCTGTAGAATTTAATCCTAATCTGCGTTAGCTTAGGTTATTTAAATTGACGTGTTTTCTGATTACAAAGAAAACTAATCTTTTCTCTTCAGATCCCTAATAAGAACATAAGAACATAAGAATGTAGGAACACTGCAGAAGGCCTACTGGCCCATGCGAGGCAGGTTCTTATCAAAACGACCTCTGTGCAAAAGATGAGGTAATCAGTCCCTCGGCCTTGGAGTTAGTGTTCACAGCATCGTGGTGGAGGAGATTCTCCTCCACCACGATGCTGTGAACACTAACTCCAAGGCCGAGGGACTGATTACCTCATCTTTTGTATATAGTTCTACTGTCTTCCTATTATGTCCTAGAATCTGTATTGATAAAGCCACTGGATGGCGAAACGTCTACAATAAAGATATCCAGATGTTGCACATGTGTCTTAACTTTCAAAACGACCTCTACCTAAAGCTACCCAAGAAATAACTTCCGTACCCAATGACACCAATCAAACCCAACCCCTCCCACTCATATATTTGTCTAGTCTCTTCTTAAAGCTACCCAAGGTCCTAGCCTCTATCACCCCACTGGGAAGACTGTTCCACGCATATACAACTCTGTTAGAAAACCAGTACTTACCTATGTCCTTTCTAAATCTAAATTTTTCCAACTTAAATCCATTATTTCTGGTTCTTACCTGGTTCGACACACTCAGTACTAATATACCTATTTCTGTTGTACAACTCAATGTTAAAAAGATTAACATACTAAGCTTTTGCTTAGCTCAAAACACAAGGATCTCAAGTAGATAATAGCCTAAACATCGAATTTTCCGCCAGCAAATATTTAATACTTTCCTTAATAAGTAATTATTAATATAATGTTTTGTGTTTTCAAAAATACATTCATACATACATACATACATATATGTGCGAGTTATTTGTGTATCGTTCCAGTCACGGTATTGTGCAAAACAATCGCAGACAGGCGATCTTATCAATTCAAGACAAGCCACGGGGGGGGGGGGAATCTTTAGCTCAAGTACTTTCACACTTCTCAGTGCATCATCAGGTGCTGTGCAATGTTGCAAGGGCAGAAACAGGAGAAATAGGGAAAGTTTTTTAGAGTATGGTAGTGCGGTGGCACCAGAGTCAGAGGTCTGGTCAGATGACCAAAAGCTCCAGTTGTGGGTCATCATATGACTAAGACCCACGTCAGGAAACACTTGTCCTGTTTCCTGACAAACCTAATACCTACCTACATCTTCAACCATAAATCGCCGCTGTCATGTAACAGATTTTTACCACTGAACGATCTGTATTCTCATCCTACATTTTATGCCGCTGTGATACCATGGAAACGGCCAATCTAAGCCTTCGTAAAGTTCACATTTTGGTTCGGTTACCCTTTATTTTTCCATATGGTATTGCTGATTTGAGTAAAAAAATTAAATCGACTAACTCTTCTTGTATATAATTTACATTTTGTTTCACCCCTTCCATGTTACATGGGGTGGTGATGGGTTTTTGGGGGTGGTTGGGGGGAGTAAGGATGGGTGTTAATGGGGGACTGAAGAATTGAGACACTTATGCAACACATGGGAATCTTTATTGAAGAAACGTTTCGCCACACAGTGGCTTCATCAGTCCAATACAAAGTAGAAATGGGTAAGGAGAGTAGAAGTATGAGGTAATCAGTCCCTCAACCTGGATACGATGTGTTCAGTCCATCACTCTTGTAGTAAGTGCAGCATAGGGCCAGAGAGGTGGCTTATATACTGCGGTGAGATGAGTTGAAGCAGTAGGAGGCGGATCTTAGTGGGACCTGCCACTAATGTAAGTAGGTCATCGTCCAAAGTTTGGGCAAGCGTTGAAGTCTTTGTACCAAGAATCCATGATGCTGCAGTGTCTGACAGATGTGATGAATGGTTTTGAAAACCGACAAGTTGAAGAATTGAGACACTTATGCAACACATGGGAATCTTATTGAAGAAAGTTTCGCCACACAGTGCTTCATCAGTCCAATACAAAGTAGAAATGTAAGGATAGTAGAAGTAGTAGGTAATCAGTCCCTCAACCTGGATACATGTATGCAGTCCATCACTCTTGAAGTAAGTGCAGCATAGGCCCGAGAGCTGGCTTATATACTGCGGTGAGATGAGTTGAAGCAGAGGAGGCGGGATCTTAGTGGGACCTGCCACTAATGTAAGTAGGTCATCGTCCAAAGGTTTGGCAAGCGTTGAAGTCTTGTACCAAAATTCCATGATGTTGCATGCCCAAACCTTTGGACGATGACCAAATTACATTTATCAGGTCCCACTAAACCCGCCTCCTCCAGCTTCAACTCATCTCACCGCAGATTAAGCCACCTCCTCCTGGGGTTTGGTAGAGAAGGGCGGTAAGTGAAAACAAAGAGGACATAATTTATGATCAGTTTACATACCCACATTAAAAAAAAATTTATTTTTTTTTACTAAGTTTCGAGAGAGAGAGAGAAGAGGTGGGGAGAGAGTGAGGGGTGGGTAGGTACAAAAGGATATTGTATAAGAAAATTAACAATCGAAACTATAAACCAAAAGAATTTTAAAATTAAAAAATTATGCATCACTAGCAGTAACCATTATTTTAAGTTTTAAACAAAATGACAAAATAAAATAATCGTAATTTATTTTTTTATTATTATTATTATTATTATTTTATTATTTATTTTATTATTTTTTTTATTATCACCGCCGTTTCCCACCAAAGGGGGGTGGCCCGAAAAGAAAAACTTTCACCATCATTCCCCACCTGTCTTCCAAAAGGGTGCTTTACACTACATTTTTTTAACTGAACTTTAACACCCCTCCTTCAGAGGCGGGCCCCTGTACCCCCATCCCAGGACTCAAGCCCCCTGCCGGTTTCCCTAAACCCCTTCAAAAATGTTACTTTGCCCCACCCAACAGCCGTCAAGTATTAAAAACCTTTGTCTCCTTACCCCTATCAAACACCTCCGCATGCCTGCTGGAAGTCCCCCCTCGCACACAAAACCCCCTTTTTCCCCGCCCCTCCAAACCTTTCCTGGCCGACCCCCTACCCCGCCTTCCTTCCACTACAGCTAAACACTTTTAAATCACTCTGTTTCGCCCATTCTCTCTCATTCCGAACCGCCTAAAACAACCCTTCCTCAGCCCTCGGAAAACATTTTGGTAACCCCACCTCCTCCAATTCCAAACTAAATTCTCTGCATTATATTCACACCACACTTCCCCTCGACATGTTCTCCCTCCCTCCACCTTCTCCTCGCTGCAACTTTCTCCCCCATGCATACACCCCATAAAAGACGTTGGAAAAACATACCCATACTTTCCCCTCTTTGCCCCAAAGGAAAAATTCTTTGTCTCCCAACCCTAAGTGCCCCACTCCCCCCTTTTCCCCTCATCAATTTTTGTTTCCCCTCTTTTCATAGACCCATCCGCTGACATCCACCCCAAAAATCTGAACATTCACCTCCTCCATACTCTCTCCCCCCAATCGAATCCAATCTTTCTCACCAAACTTTTTGATCCCATAACCTTTCTCTTTTCCCGTATTCACTTTTAATTTCTTTTTGAACCCTACCCAAATTTTTCCCCCCAATCCTTTCAACCCTTCAGAATCTCCCAAAGGGACAGTGTCTCAGCAAAGAGCAACTGTGGGAAAATCCCACTTTTGTGTGATTCTTTTTTTTTAACTCCACGCCTCTTGCCAGACCCTCGCATTTACTTCTTTACAACCCTCTAAAATAATTAAAACAACCACGGGGACATCACCATCCCGTCTAAGGCCATTTTTTTGGAAATAATTTTCCCTTTCCCACATACTCAACTTGGCCTACTACCCCGTAAAAAACCCTTTATGCTTCAGTAACCTACCCCCAAACCATACACCTGCAAAATCTGCCACTTGCCCCCCTTTTCCACCCTTTTATCCCTTTCCAAACCATAAAGCCACAAAGACCTCTTTCCTTATCTAAATCTGTTCACTTATATTTTATTAAAAACCCCGGGCCCCACACCCCCCACCTTTCCTAAAGCCTCCTTGTTCCCTGCTTCCTATTCTCCGTCTTACTCTTAATTCTTTCAATAATAACTCTAACGTACAATTTACCGTTACCAACAGACTTATCCCCCTTAAATTTTTTCACTCTCTTTGTCCCCTTTGCCTTTTTCAAAGGAACTTGCATCTCTCGCCAATCCCTAGGTCCTTACCCCTTCCATCATTTATTAAAATTTCACCAACCCTCCAAAACTTTCCCCCACCTGCTTTTAAAATTTTTTTTTTATCCCATCAAAACCCGGTGCCTTTCCCCCTTTTATTTTCCACGCCCCCGAAATTCCCCACACTCACAACCTTTCCTCACTCCACAAGATTTTTTTTTTCCCCCTTGCCCCATACACGAAATCATAGCTTTTCCCCAAACTTCATCAGGGATTTAACAATTCCTCAAAAAAATTCCCCCCATCCTTTCCCAAAACCTAAAATCTCCATTTAATAACTCTCCTGTCCTATTTTTAACGACAAATCCATTTGTTCTCTAGCTTCCTTAACTTGTTAATCTCACTCCAAAACTTTTTCTTATTTTCAAAAAAATTGTTGATAACATCTCACCCACTCTCTCATTTGCTCTCTTTTTTACATTGCTTCCCCACTCTCTTAACCTCTCTTTTTTTCTTCATATACTTCCCCCTTGCATCACTTCTACTTTGAAAAAAACTTTCTCATATGCTAACTTTTTCTCCCTTACTACTCTCTTTACATCATAAATTCCCCCAATCGCTCCTCTTCCCCCGCACCCATTTTCCCCTGAAACCAAAATTTTTCCCTGCTGAACACTCTAACACCTACATTTTTAAACCTACCCCATACCTCTTTTGACCCCATTGCCTATGCTCTTATTAGCCCATCTATCCTCTAATAGCTGTTTATATCTTAACCCTAACTGCCTCCTCTTTTAGTTTATAAACCTTCACCTCTCTCTTCCCTGATGCTTCTATTCTCCTTGTCTACTCAACAGTCTTTTATCTACCAATACATAATCCAACAAGCTACTGTCATTTCGCCCTACATCATATCTTGTATACTTATTTATCCTCTTTTTCTTAAAATATGTATTACCTATAACTAAACCCCTTTATATACAAAGTTCAATCAAAGGGCTCCCATTATCATTTACACCTGGCACCCCAAACTTACCTACCACACCCTCTCTAAAAGTTTCTCCTACTTTAGCATTCAGGTCCCCTACCACAATTACTCTCTCACTTGGTCAAAGGCTCCTATACATTCACTTAACATCTCCCAAAATCTCTCTTTCTCCTCTGCATTCCTCTCTTCTCCAGGTGCATACACGCTTATTATGACCCACTTTTCGCATCCAACCTTTACTTTAATCCACATAATTCTAGAATTTACACATTCATATTCTCTTTTCTCCTTCCATAACTGATCCTACAACATTACTGCTACCCCTTCCTTTGCTCTAACTCTCTCAGATACTCCAGATTTAATCCCATTTATTTTCCCCCACCGAAACTCCCCTACTCCATTCAGCTTTGTTTCGCTTAGGGCCAGGACATCTAACTTCTTTTCATTCATAACATCAGCAATCATCTGTTTCTTGTCATCAGCACTACATCCACGCACATTCAAGCATCCCAGTTTTTCTTCTTCTCTTTTTTTAGTAAATGTCTACAGGAGAAGGGGTTACTAGCCCATTGCTCCCGGCATTTTAGTCGCCTCATACGACACGCATGGCTTACGGAGGATAGATTCTTTTCCACTTCCCCATGGACAATAGAAGAAATAAAGAAGAACAAGAGCTATTTAGAAAAAGGAGAAAAACCTAGATGTATGTATATATATATGCATGTGCGTGTCTGTGAAGTGTGACCAAAGTGTAAGTAGGAGTAGCAAGATATCCCTGTTATCTAGCGTGTTTATGAGACAGAAAAAGAAACCAGCAATCCTACCATCATGCAAAACAGTTACAGGTTTCTGTTTCACAGTCATCTGGCAGGACGGTAGTACTTCCCTGGGTGGTTGCTGTCTACCAACCTACTACCTATTATTATTATTATTATTATTATTATTATTATTATTATTATTATTATTCGAAACTAATTAATTTATAAAGGGGTGGACCGATAAGCCAGCGGAAGGCCTCGGTCAGATGACCAATGGCTCCTGACCGCATCAAGAAACACTTATCCTGTTTCCTGACGAATCTTACTTAACCTAATTATTATTAATCAAACTCGTTTACGCAATAAAATACGACGAATCAACATCACAGAAGAGGCTACATTAGCACAAGGGGTCTAATTTTTCGGTGAAGATGTATACACACCTCTCGGTGTTTATACACCCAGGAATACACACCTCAGTGCAAGTACACAGCGATGCGCACCTCGAAGGATATATTCCTCGGTGTGGTGTATATACACTGGGAAGGTAAACACCTGTGTATACACTTAGGGATACATACACTTCATTGTATACACACACACACACACACACACACACACACACACTCTTTCAACAAACCGACCGTATCCCACCGAGGCAGGGTGGCCCAAAAAGAAAAACGAAAGTTTCTCGTTTTAAATTTAGTAATTTTTACAGGAGAAGGGGTTACTAGCCCCTTGCTCCCAGCATTATAGTGTATATACACTGAGGAATAGACTCCTCTCTGCACATTTACCCTTAGAGATACACATCTCTCCTTGTGTATACACAGAGGTGTGCATCTGTCAGCATATATACACCGAAAGGTGTGGATCTCTGTTCAGACACCGACAAGTGTGCATCTGTGTGTATATACATAAAGAGATGTGTAACTGTCAGTGTATATACACCAACAGATGTGTCTCTCGTATATCCACTGATAGGTGTATATGCCTTTGTATACAGCGAGAGGTGTGCCTCTTGCGTATACACCGAGAGGTGCTCTGTATATATACACCAAGAGGTATGCATACAAAGAGAGATGTGTATTTCTCCTAGGTGTACATTTGCCAGTGTATATATACAGAATTTACTTGAATTCCTCTTTTGGTTAATAAAATATAATTGATTCTCAGATCGCACATTCTTACGAGAAAAAACTGTAGAGGACGTTTTGATCCTTCCTGGACTCTAGTCTTAATGTTAGCGGCCCAGAGGCTCTTGAAATTTATCATTAGATCCTAGGTATAACACCGTTGATGAATGAGACATGTGTAACACCAGTGTATCTTTACTGAGAGATGTTTCCCCTTGCACGGCTGCCGTTATTTTTTCTTGTACACAGGCCTCTCTGTTAGATCAATAAAGTCTGTTGTAAATGCGAACGACTCTCGATAAAAATATACAGGTCTTGCTTAAGTGTCTTGTTCATCTACTGGTCGATATAGGTCTTAAAGTTAACATGCTAACTAACCTATACGGAGGCACAGCCACAGTGCCACACCTGTAACCTCTACTGCGTCGCAGACTTGGCACTCTGACGTCACAACTGTGACGTATTGTATAAGCATACAATACTGCCGCCTCGCTCCACCACGCTTCTCTGAATTTTCTTGCATTTTTCCACTTGTTTTAAAAACGTATATCGATTGTACATTGTTTTTCAATAGCAGCTATCAGAAATTCGTGATTTTTCGATAAATCTCTAATTAAGTAAGGAATATATTTTAAAATAGTTATTAAAGGTGACTGCCCGTAGAGGCAGTGACATCACGATAAACATATCGTTGTTATTTTCTATATTTACAGTCGATATTATGAGTTGTAATAATTTTTTTTACAGTAATGTTCAACAATGATTAACGATCATTGTCATATTATGATAGAAGTGCTATAATTCATAGTCTCATTAATTCTATTATCTACGTCAGACAGCAGAGGCTACTTAGTGAATCTGAAAATACCGAATTGCTTAGTTACCCATCTTTCGTTATCACTGTGTAGTTATCATTTTTTTATAATTAGGTGAAAACCAAGTAGCGGATACTGAAGCATTTCACAGATCATCTGATTATCCTTTTTTTTTTCCTACCGATCACCACCACCCACCGTCTAGGAACCAATTCTTCCAGTCGGTTGTAAGTTGAGAAGTAGAGTCAGCTCGGTCCCGACAGTCGTAACTCACGAAATCGTATTAACTTGTTTGCAAACAAATCACAGAACGTGTGGGGTATGAACTATGGCTGAGTGGTGAGTTTTAGGACTCACCAGCCGTGGGTTCAAGTCCCACCCGCTCTGTCATTTGTTTTCCAGCAATCATAGTCAAATTATAAATATTTAGGTATGCATAAAGTACTGTTTATTTTAATTTCCTATGATTCTAAATTATGTATTCTATCTTTATATTAGCTTTATTATTATTTTCTCGTGTAGAACAAATCTATCTTAAGTGTTTTATCTCCATGTGCTTTATTTTTTTTATTAACACACTGGCCGATTCCCACCAAGGCAGGGTGGCCCGAAAAAGAAAAACTTTCATTTTATTTTTTATTATTATTAATTTTATTATCATTTCTTCCTATGGAAGGGATCTTTCTGGTGTGTTGCAGCTGGACATTGCATCATACAGGAGGTTAGGTTAGGTAAGGTTCGTCAGGAAACAGGACAAATGTTTCCTGACGCGGGTCTTAGTCAGATGATGACCCGCCTTTGGAGCTTTTGGTCATCTGACCGAGGCCTTCCGCTGGCTTACCGGTCCACCCCTTTAAAAATTATGGTCATTTATAACCAGTCTGTCTATATACTCTAATAATACAGGAGGTGGAACTAATCAGAGCCGTTGTTCTGAGTTCACATTACTTCCACAATTTGCCAAGCATTTTGTAATTACGTTTAACATTTTGTCATCTGTGTCATAATCTACAACTGTGTGAATAAAATTTAGTTGTCCAGAATATATACACCGAGAAGTTATATTTTTATTTGTGTATATATGCTGAAAATTTACTTTAATCCATATTTTAGGGGTTCAAGTATTCTTGTGTAGTGGTTAACAGCGGGAAGCCTTCATAGCCCTAGTTTAGTCGTGTCATTACGATTTCGTGAGTCAGTTTAGTCGATAAGTTTTAATCCCAATTAACCTAACCTAACCTTCGATGCCCACGTCTCGTTTGTTAGTTTCAAATCATATTAACTTCCCGATGGTCATCAATGGTACATGGGTTTAAGGCTTATAGACTACGCCTGTTCGTCATTCATCAGAAATACTTTGATCTCTAAAAGTGGAAAAAGGGCAGTGACTATAATTTACACTGAGATATGCACACCTTTCAGTGTATATACCATTGACCAGCATTGTATATCTTTCTACCTTTTTTTTAATCCACATAAAATTTATGTGTACTGTAGTTTGTTAATGTTGGTCGTGGCTTTGAAGTTCGTGCAGTTGATACGTGAGGTAATAAAAGCTTTTAGTTCAGATATTTCCAAGTTTCACTCTTGAATGTGAAAATATTTCATGGGTAACTAAACCAATATATTTTAGTTCCTGCTTTATTATACCATAGGGATCTATAGTTACTTACACAACATTGCTTATAAGCTATTGTTTGTTTTATCCTTCTTTACTAAACAGAGAGAGAGAGAGAGAGAGAGAGAGAGAGAGAGAGAAAGAGAGAGACTGCGTGCCACATCCCCATTCAAAGATTGATCCCAGGTAAATTCTTGCTGATATTATCTTAGTACGCGGATATAGACCAGGTAACTTGTAGGTGAGTGTGAGATGTGATCCAGCAGTCGAAGTACCACAACACTGTAGTTGGAGCAGAATTCGTTTCGCCCTTTTGATATGATCATACTCCAACTCATATTCCACTTGGTGTTGTGGGAGGTATAACCTCTCATTACCTGGTGGTGGTAAGGATGTCCTCCCATCACTTGGTGGTGGCAAGGATGTCCTGCCATCACCTGGTGGTGGCAAGGATGTCCTGCCATCACCTGGTGGTGGCAAGGATGTCCTGCCATCACCTGGTGGTGGCAAGGATGTCCTGCCATCACCTGGTGATGGCAAGGATGTCCTGCCATCACCTGGTGGTGGCAGGGACAATACACCATATAGACATAATGTAGCAGAGGATCTGTTTGTGACTTGAAAAAGCCCACTGTGTGGGCGAAACGTAGTCAATAAAGGATCACATTATACTGCATATGTGTTTATATTTCCATTGTGTCGGTATTTTATACCATTTATTTCCATAATGTAGCAGAAATACTGAACAATCCCACCATTTGAAGATCCTGCTCGTTATGAAGATTTTCTGCAAGCAGCTGTTATATTTATACCAGACTTCAGGCAGCAAAAGACCTTCATTTTACCAAACTATAGTAGTAATAATAATAATAATAATAATAATGATAATAGCCTACCTCATTCTGTTTTCAATTTACACTGCAGAGCTTTGTCTTAGGTCCTATATTATATAAGAAAATTAGCATTGTTATGTTCTCAATAAAATCTAATGTTATAATCATGACCATAATTTTTAAAGGGTTGGATGGGTAAGCCTAGCGGAAGTCATCGGTCAGATGACCAAAAGCTCCATCATATAAGACCCGCGTCTCCACGTGACTACATAATTATATTTCTTCCCTATCCTTAGCTGTATTATATTCAGTTAATTCGTAAACCAATTACATTTACGATAATTTATAAATTTTAAAATAATGATATTTTTAATCAGGGAGTAACATGTTTTCTATTGATTTATTCTCATAGTTAATAATAAAAATATTCTAACTAAAAAAAAATTCATGAAATGGAAATACGAATAATTAAAACATTTTATCACATTTTACACTTCATATTTCTACCCGGATATGTTACCTAGGATACAGGTGGAGACATTCCCAGGGTCTCCCAGCTGGCAGACAGCTGGAGTAACTCCCAGGTATTGCTCCAGTTACTCAGCAGTTCCTTGTATGTAAACAACCTCAGCCAAGATGATAAATACCTGAACAGATTTTTTTTATATAATTATATTTGTTTGCTTATTTTAAATCAGGGTTAAACTCTTGTCTTGTTATTAACTATAGAACTGGTGATGTAATACCAGACTCTGTTAAATAGAATATGTACACCGAGATGTGAATATAAATATACATCTGGATTTGTAAATTTGTGCACTGAAAGATTTATATATATACACCGAGAGGTTTCATAATTTGATCAAGACCTGTTCGTAAAAACTTGGAGAAGGCTTGGCCATCAAGACCTTATCAAGATCTGGACATCATGACGTAAGTGCTTGGGTACCTTCATGCTTGGAAAAAAAAAAAACACATGAGGAACTCAAACTTTTTTTTCCATTTCTTTTGAGCTGCGAGTTGCACTCGAGCCAGTTTAAAATGGCTTACTGGCATCTGATAGTTAATACCAATGAATCTCATATTCTTGTTTTTACCTTCCCGTTGGAGCACTTGTATATTATAATGGCTCTCTCCAGCTACAGCTGGATGCCCAGCCGAGAGGAAGCCCCGATCACTAGCAGCCAACAATACCCACAACCCAGCAAACCGCCCCGACGGGATCACCATTTATCCTTGGAAGAATGGCAAGCTCTTAGCATGGGACTATACCTGTGTGTCGACGCTGGCTGACACCTATATCCATCACAGTGTGGGGCGACAGGGAGGAGCTGCTGGCCACAGGGAGGAGTACAAGATCAGCAAGTACAGGGACATAAGCCAACAGTATCAATTTGTCTCAGTGGGATCAGAGACCTTGGGATCATGGGGAAAAAAATGCCACACGTTTCCTTAAAGAATTGGGTTCCAGACTCATCGACACCACCAGGGACCCAAGGGCAGAAACTTTCATATTCCAGCGCCTCAGCGTAGCCATCCAGAGGGGAAATGCTTCGTGCATACTTGGCTCGCGTCCAGCCTCGGAGGAGCTGGAGGAGATTCATGATCTTTGATACATTGTGCCATTATATTCATGTTTATGTTTTTCTGTAAATGTATTCTGTTTATTAATAAATGTTCACATAGAAGATCAAATATAGGGGGTGGTAGGAGAAGAAAATATTCAAACAACTCCGGGGAGAACCTTGAGTTTTCCCTGAGGTACGTTTATTGTCTTCTCTGAGGATGAGGGTCCCCATTCCAGCTATAGAGGTGGTACTTCCCTATATTTAAAAAAAAAAATTATATATATATATATACAAGGAATTCGCAAGAGCAGGCGAAATATACACAAACACTGATCTCTGGCCGAAGGAGACTCGAACCTATGAACCTTAGAACAAGGTACGCAGTGCTTTACCATTTTCACCACAATGGACCAGTACCTTGGCGCCCAGCTTGCGCTAGACGTTGATCCAAGGCAGTTAGCTGTAAGCCTTCTCCCTGAAAGCTGGCTGCCTTGGATCAACGTCTAGTGAGAACTGGGCGCCAAGGCATTGGACCAGCGTGGTGAGAATGGTAAAGCACTGCGTACCTTGTTCCAAGGTTCGTAGGTTCGAGTCTCCTTCGGCCAGAGATCAGTGTTTTATATATATATATATATATATATATATATATATATATATATATATATATATATATATATATATTTGATTCTGTGATTTCATGTATAGGCCAAGGAGGAATAACATCTTGTAGGAGTGAGGAAGAGCCAGTTGTGAGTGTGGGGGGAGTTCGTGAGGCAGTAGGTAAAATGAAAGGGGTAAGGCAGCTGGGATTGATGGATAAAGATAGAAATATTAAAAGCAGGTGGGGATATAGTTTTGGAGTGGTTGGTGCTATTATTTAATAAATGTATGGAAGAGGGTAAGGTACCTAGGGATTGGCAGAGAGCATGCATAGTTCCTTTGTATAAAGGCAAAGGGGACAAAAGAGAGTGCAAAAATTATAGGGGGATAAGTCTGTTGAGTATACCTGGTAAAGTGTATGGTAGAGTTATTATTGAAAGAATTAAGAGTAAGACGGAGAATAGGATAGCAGATGAACAAGGAGGCTTTAGGAAAGGTAGGGGGTGTGTGGACCAGGTGTTTACAGTGAAACATATAAGTGAACAGTATTTAGATAAGGCTAAAGAGGTTTTTGTGGCATTTATGGATTTGGAAAAGGCGTATGACAGGGTGGATAGGGGGGCAATGTGGCAGATGTTGCAGGTGTATGGTATAGGAGGTAGGTTACTGAAAGCAGGTAAGAGTTTTTACGAGGATAGTGAGGCTCAAGTTAGAGTATGTAGGAAAGAGGGAGATTACTTCCCAGTAAAAGTAGGCCTTAGACAAGGATGTGTGATGTCACCGTGGTTGTTTAATATATTTATAGATGGGGTTGTAAGAGAAGTAATTGCGAGGGTCTTGGCAAGAGGCGTGGAGTTAAAAGATAAAGAATCACACATAAAGTGGGAGTTGTCACAGTTGCTCTTTGCTGATGATACTGTGCTCTTGGGAGATTCTGAAGAGAAGTTGCAGAGGTTGGTGGATGAATTTGGTAGGGTATGTAAAAGAAGAAAATTAAAAGCAAATACAGGAAAGAGTAAGGTTATGAGGATAACTAAAAGATTAGGCGATGAAAGATTAGATATCAGATTGGAGAAAGAGAGCATGGAGGAGGTGAGTGTATTCAGATATTTGCGAGTGGACGTGTCAGCGGATGGGTCTATGAAATATGAGGTGAATCATAGAATTGATGAGGGGAAAAGGGTGAGCGGTGCACTTAGGAGTCTGTGGAGACAAAGAACTTTGCCCTTGGAGGCAAAGAGGGGAATGTATGAGAGTATAGTTTTACCAACGCTCTTATATGGGTGTGAAGCATGGGTGATGAATGTTGCAGCGAGGAGAAGGCTGGAGGTAGTGGAGATGTCATGTCTGAGGGCAATGTGTGGTGTGAATATAATGAAGAGAATTCGTAGTTTGGAAGTTAGGAGGAGGTGCAGGATGGCCAAAACTGTTGTCCAGAGGGCTGAGGAAGGGTTGTTGAGGTGGTTCGGACATGTAGAGAGAATGGAGCGAAACAGAATGACTTCAAGAGTGTATCAGTCTGTAGTGGAAGGAAGGCGGGGTAGGGGTCGGCCTAGGAAAGGTTGGAGGGAGGGGGTAAAGGAGGTAACATTTATGAAGGGGTTCAGGGAAACCGGCAGGCCGGACTTGAGTCCTGGAGATGGGAAGTACAGTGCCTGCACTCTGAAGGAGGGGTGTTAATGTTGCAGTTTAAAAACTGTAGTGTAAAGCACCCTTTTGGCAAGACAGTGATGGAGTGAATGATGGTGAAAGTTTTTCTTTTTCGGGCCACCCTGCCTTGGTGGGAATTGGCCAGTGTGCTAATAATATATATATATAATATATATATATATATATATATATATATATATATATATATATATATATATAAATATATATATATATATATATATATATATATATATATAAATATAATATAAAATAATATAATATCGCATTGTTAGTCCACAGTCGACAGTAGACGGAGAACCTTCACATATTATTTTTTTTATTACTTTGCATTAACTTTTAAAGGGGAGGGCCGTGAGCCATCGGAAGACCTCGGTCAGTTGACCAAAAGCTCCAGCTCTGGTTTCATCATATGACTAAGACCCGCGTCAGGAAACAATTGTAATGGGAAAAGCAAAATTGACCTTTTGTTTGGTTTAAAATAGTGACTCAGGTGTTTTCTAGGATGAAATGGAAGACACTCTACTGACATACAGATGATTTAGGTTGGATCGGAAGTAGCTTGAAATCACCCTCAAAGTAGCGGAAATATTTAGTTTTTGCTGATTTACCCCATTACTCCATTGGTGTCCTGTAACACCTGTTTCCTGACAAACCTTACCTAACATAACTACTTTGTATATATTCTGATGAGTATATCTGTCTTGTGCGTGTGCACTGAGAGCAAGAGTCCATGTACTTGTGTAGGGGGATTGAAGTGTTTTTGATCTGTGGTGAACAGGTGACATGCAGCCTTAAAAAAAACTCGTGTGGTGAACAGACATGCAGGTCATATTTCACGGAAAATGAAATTGACTGTGAGTACAAATTTAGGATTGCCCGAAGAGAGAAAGGAATAGATTCCTGTTTTTTTTTTCTCTCTCCAAATGCACAGTCACTGACGAAGAGGAAGGCTGAGCTGGACAAGCTGGGTGTTACACGAACAGGTGACGAGTAGCTGAGATACAGGAAGTGTGTCAATGTGGAGGCGTCAACTGTACTGGTGCTAAATTGTTCATAACGAAATTATGCCGTGAATGCTACACAATACGTGCCAGTATTACTCTCCCGGCCATCTCTCTCTCTCTCTTTTTTTTTTTTTTTTTTTTTACACAGGGTTTGACAAGGTTAAGGATCCCTAGCTTTATTGAC